>BQKN01059932.1:3320-21830 GCA_022839385.1 Asparagus kiusianus
CTCCCGATGTTGATTGTGAAGGCCGTTGATTAGAGCTTTCATCAGTTGTCGTGAAGGTCGTCAAATTGTAACCTTCAGCGATCTATGTGAAAGTCTTCAGATTATAGCCTTCTGGAAGTCGTCAGATTGTAACTTCCATCATCGGTGTTTGATGGGGATAAGCTATCTATTGTGATTTTTAGACAGCCTACAACTGTCATCTATGACATTCTGAACATGGTGGCTGGATTCAGCTCGTTGGCTGGACTCAGGATTTTGAGGCTGTCGAGCTAACAGCTCTTTCATTTGTTGGATAGCCAACTCCATCTCTATCTTCAGTTCAACTCTAATTTCTTCACGCTGTTTGGCTAGAGCTTCTTGAAGTATTTGAGTGAACTGATCAGTGGTGATCATGAACACTTCTCTGGCTTGTCCTGCGCTAGACATCGTATCATCCGAAGCGATGGCTGAACAAGTATCTGAAAGTTCATCCTCCGAGGATATCCCTTCATGCTTTCTTTTATCAACCATCTTGATAGCGGCTTCAGAGAATTCATCCTCTTGAGCAAGCTTCTTGTGGAAATGTCTCAGCTTGGGTTTTGACATTTCGGCTCTAATGAGTCGTGTACAGGAACAATGAGAGTTTATTTCCTGAACAGTTCTCTTTCGTGTTTTGTTCATACCCCTAGCTTGATAGTACAATTCGTCGGTATGATTGCCGGAAAATCCTATCATCCGTTGGTATGACCTCTCAGGTATGACGGTACTTTTTAGTGAACACGTCTCCTTCTGAGGGTGTAAAACCTTGTTGGCATTCTCGGGACGATTTATCACTGTCCTTGAGCGATCCAAGGTTATGTCAAGAGTCACACGTTTAAAACCACCCCCTTGTGGGTATGGAATCTTCACGGGCTCCGAATGTTGGTTTTCTACAACTCCAGACTTTGGGATCCAAACTTTGCAGAGTTTTGGTGGTTCTTTGGTTACCGTTTCTTTCTTCCCTTTAATCCTTTGTTGTAAAAGAGCGCGGGTATGAGCAACCTTTGCACGACGCTTTTGTATGCGTTCTTTGAGGGTTGAGCGAGCCCTTTTGACAAGAGTCCATTCATCCATCGTTGGTTTAGTAGAGACATGAGTGATTGCTTGTTGAAACAACTGACTCACTCAATGCCTCCTCGACTCTAAGTCCGCATGATAACGAACTCCGTCGGTTTGTTCCAAGGCTTTAGCCATTTGGCGAGCGCGGCGCTGACGTTGTCTCTGGCGAGTCCTTTTTGTCAGTACCGGTGGGGTTTGATTCCATGAATCTTTAACTGGGGAAGAGTCATTATGAGCAGAGATGTTGCGAGTAGAATTCTCAGCAACAATCAGACGAGAGTCTTCATTTGTAGCATTTAACCATTTAAAGAGCTTCAACGAAGATAAAGTCTTCCTGCATTTGCGAGGCGAGGAAATCTTTACAGATGAGGATGACAAGTATTCCTCAAACTTCGTTTGGTCGAATTCATACTCGACCGCTGATTCAATTGGGATCTTGATGATCGGCTGCGACACGACGGTCTCGGCAGCGAGACCGTTGGCTCCCACTGTGGTCGCCAGTTTGTTTTCGTCAAAGGTTGATCTTGTTGTCGAATTCATTATATCTTCGGTCGATTACAATAAATTCAAAGAAAACAGCCTTTCTATAAGACTCTTTTACACAACAAAAATGAAGATTATAACTCTTGAGAAAATAAACGCAGGATCGTTGTTTAGATCACTGCTTTTGTGGGATCTTTGCCTGTGCCGGGAGCGCTTTAGCTCGTTGACCACCGAATCACAGATTCTGATTGAATCGTAAGGGGCTTATGATTCTTCCTTCGTTATCGAAGTGAGAATATGAAACGATATTTTATCGGAGTAAGATAGTCGTTCTTCTTGAAATCAAGTCAAAGCTTGAATGTCAAGGGGTTGCTCCAAGAACACTCTCTGCTCTGAAAATGCTCTCTGGTCAGCCTTGGATCGTCCTTGTGCCAATCTCCCCAAAAAAATGATCTCAGAGGGTATTTATAGCCCCGAGAAGAAAACTGTCTTCCGAGACAGTGTTTGTTGTCTCGCTGGTCGAGACAGTGTTTGCTGTCTCGCCCAGCGAGACAGCAAATTTGCTGTCTCGTCCGGCGAGACAGTAAAACAGTGTCTCGGAAATCTTTAACTGCCTGACAGTTTCTTGTAACTGCCTTTCCACGTTTTGAAACTCCGTTATTCTGGCAGTTATCAACGTGATTCTCGCCTACGACGTTCCCCACGTTCTTGAACAGTTAGTGGCCACGTGTCGGCAGTTTCACAAAGCGGTTTTGACCTTCTGAGAGCTGTCTCGCCTGCGAGACAGTAAATGCTGTCTCGCATGGCGAGACAGTAAATACTGTCTCGCGTGGGCGAGACAGTAAAGACTGTCTCGCGTGGGCGAGACAGTAAAAGACTGTCTCGCACAGGTGAGATAGTAAACACTGTCTCGCACGTGCGAGACAGTAAAGACTATCTCGCACGGCGAGACAGTAAAGATTGTCTCGCGCGCGAGACAGTAAAGTCTGTCTCGCGCGGCGAGACAGTCCATACTTGTGTTCTTTCTTGACATTTTGGATGACTTCCTTCTGAGCTGTGTTTGGATACCTTTCAGCATTTTTTGACGCCTACAGTCTCGTCCAGAGATGGCCCGTGATATGACAGAAAGCCATCTCAGACAACCGAATACATGGACAAGTGATCTCTCAATAAGAGGAGCTCAGTCTTGGAGTCCCGGATGGTCTATGCTCGGGTCTTAGAGCAATTCTATCTCCCCAGGGATGACGAAATCCTCAAGGGGATGCCCATTGTAGGCCTTCACCAAGCCCTCAAGGATTATCATTTGCAGGAGGCTCCGATCAAGCAGGAGCTGTTCTCTTGACTAGAGATCATACGAGACCTCCCTGTTAAGTTTCAAGAGGTGCAGGAGGCTAACATGGTGGCTCTAGAGGAGGCTGAGAAGAAAGCTGTTGCCATGATGGTCGAGCTGGATGCCTAGAAACAAAGTGACGGCAAATGGCACCAAGAGCTGGAGACTCAGGACAAGATGATCGAGGGACTCAAGGTCTACAGCCATAAGAAGTCAGCCACCATCGAGAAGCTTAAAGAAGACGTCAGCCATCTTTAGCATAAGATTCTCAAGCGAGATGGTCGAGTGGATTACCTGAAGAGTGAGCTCAAACTTAAGAGGAGAGAGAGCTAGATTTCCTTTGAACGTGCTTAGTCTGCTCACAGAGAAGTCAATAACCTCCAGGTACAGCTTAAAGAGGAGGTGACCACCCATGAGTTGCTGAAGAAGGAGGTGACTTGAGCGGCATTGGAGGCCGAGTAGCAACGAGAGTCGCTTATTACTAAAGTTCAAGCACTAGAAGGTTGCCTCGACTATCTCAAGTCTGAGGCCTTTAGGGTAGAAGTAATGGATAAATATCGTGACAACCCTCTAGGCAAGGTAGAGGTAGCTCTAGCTTGTAAAGCTGGCTTCAACTTCCTCTTAGGCCAAATCCCTCACAAATCTTGACTCAGCCCGGATCGTCTGTATTATCCCTCCCAAGTTGTCAAGTGTCTCGATATCTTGAAGGAGATATAGATGAAAGGAGGCAGGCTAGTACTGGATGTTGACAACAGGGACGGAGGAGGAGAGGAGTTGAAAGGAGGTTCTGATCAAGATGAAGAGGATATCTCTGCTTCTCCTTAGCCGACTTCAACTCTAGAGTCGGGTGTCGCTTGCCCAGTCCTACTCTTAATCCGAGCCGAGCTCCTTAAAGCTTCATGTATCCTGCTTCCTTTTTTTATTGATGAACGTAAATATTGATGTAAATATTAGTGTGAACATTATTTGATATGTGAATAAAAAAGTCACATTTTTGCCTTCTCGATTTATGAATCTTTCTTGCATTTGTTTAATGCTTTGTTTGAGTCCATTGAGAGTCACGGCGACTTAGTCGTTACGGAGAATGTGGCAACTCGACCTCATACTTTGTCTCATTAAATATGACCATAATGTTTTAAAAATGCATGCCTTCATCTTACAAATGTGCCAAAGTCTTGCTATGAATATGCTAATCACAAATGTTTAACTTTGTGAATTTAGACCGCGTACCTTCGAGTATCAATCAGCTTTTTTTGCTTTTGTTGGGATGACTCGAATGCATGCCTTGGATTTACTCGTAAGGACACCAATGTCTTAAGGTATATTCCTTGGGCTTAGGAAGATGTCAAAGTCTTCTAGACGATGTAAGTTGAATCGATGTGCATTGGCTTTATCCTGAGCAGGTATCGAGTTCTTATGTGTCAAAGCCAACCGAGTCGAGGCGTGTGCCTTGGTTTTACCCTGAGTAAGTACCAAAGTCTTTTTGTCGATGGAGTGCCTTGGTTTTTTTCATAAATGATACTAAGGTCTTTTGAGTCGGCCACGTCGTTGTGTGTCTTGGTTTTATCCCGAAGGGGTACCAAGGTCTTTTTATCGATGGAGTGTCTAGGTTTTATTCAAAATGATACCAAGGTTTTTCGAGTTGGTTGCATCATTGTGTGCCTTAGTTTTATCCTGAGGGGGGTACCAAGAACTTTTGTTGATGGTGCGTATTGGTCTTATCCTGAGTAGGTGCCAAGGTCTTTTGAGTCGAGGCTGACTGAGTCGAGGATGAAGGATCAATGAAAGCTGTGGATAGATAGAAAAAATATCTTGTTTGGAGATAAAATGCAATTAATGCGATTATCTTAGGGAATTTTATGTGCCTTGGGCTTAGACATGGAAAAATACCAAGGCCTTTAGCTGAGGCAGACTAGATTCTTAGCAACCTCCTTCCTCTGATCCCTGTTGTTGGATTTGTTAGGTATGGGGTTGGTTTTGGAGGTCCCTTTTCCACTTTCTTCCTTGATGGGGTCGGCCCCTGCCGCTAACTCGATCACCGTTGATGTCATTGCTGCTATTGTTGCTGTCGCTACTGCTGCTTTAGCTGCCCTGGCCGCCTTCTTAGAGGCTCGATATCAAGCAGGAAGTGGTGCACAAACTTCTCGCTAAGCTACACAAAGCTATTGATGTACTTCTTGGGCAAGGAGTTCCACCATAGCTTGTTCGCTTCCCGAAAGGTGATAGGAAAACACCTACAAATGATTGGCTACGGTGCCTGTAGCATGATCATCATATCATAATAATTCTGAGCATGCTCAACTGGATCTCATTCACCTTTTTACTTCTCCATGTAAGACATCTTGAATTTGTCATAAGTAGCATTCATGATGCTGGCGGCAAGAAAAGTGTTCCCCCCAATAGCTTTAGTGGTTGGCTAAAAGGTCCGGTTGTAGCCAGATACAGGGTTAGCGGTAGAGGAGCCAAGAGCGGCATAAGGATGCCGAGGGCCGCATGATGCCATCCTTGTGGGATGCTCTCGGTCGTCATATGTCCATAGCTTGGGTTCTCCCTTATCGCTTCCATGTACTGCTAGTGCTGTCGAGGAGGGGCTACAAAGTGAGTTTGCTGGCAAGGCAGGGAAGAAGTGTGCTCAGCTTGGTCTCCTTGCTGTCCAGTCAGCGTGACATGTCCAAGGGAGGAGGAACGAATGACTAGCCCATGGGAGGTGGAGGAATAATTAAGGCGGCGGGCTATTAGGGAGGAATTTAGCTGAGAAGCTCATTTGTGAAAGTGGCAAACTGCTGCTGAAAAGACTGAGTAATCCTCTGAGCAGATTCTTCCAATTGGGCCTGAGTGACATAGCCCGCTTTTGATTCTTTAGGAAGTGGGTTGAAAGCTCGACCAGGGTGTTCAAAACTAGACATCTTGCTAGAACAATGATGAAAGGTCCCACGGTAGGCTCCAAACTGTTGATGCTAGCTATCAAGCAGGAGGTTTGCGGATGGATTATGGTGGTGTTTGGATCCTCAAGCTCCTTCAGATGCTTGGCTCTGGGGCCCGGTGTTCTTCCCTACACTTGAAGAACTCGAGAGAGGTCAGAGTTGGATTCTCTAGTGGTACTATTAATGATCAAGTTAGTATCTAAGCTTGAGTGGAGAGATACAAAAAAGTGATGAAGTTAATCCAGAGTTTCAGAGTTCCATGGAGCCGAAGCCATTACCTCATGCAATGCAGCTTACTTTTATAGCAGATTGGGAAGGGCAAAAAGATAACTTGGACCAATTCCAGGCAAGTAGCTGACTCAGCATGTGTCTTATAGGTGTTGGTTGCGGACGATGATAAGTCATTCAAGTAGTGGTACAAAGGCGGCAACACCTGCTTGGTGCTTATTGGGTCTGATAAGTGATAAAGACTATGGGGTTAGAGCAATGATGACTTTGTCAGAGTAGTTAATGTGAGGATAATTAGTTAGTGACCAGGGGTTCAAGGACACACCGCCTCTCTAGTCGTTTGGCTGAAGGCCGACAAACACCGCTTTTCTAATTGGTTATGCAAGTTGTCGGCTGGAACAATAGTCCGAGTGCGAGTGCTTGTAGGATCGATCTGGTTGGTAGGCCGATAAGTTCCACCTTTTTAGTTGGCTACGCAAGTTGTCGGCTTATGGAATCGGCTACAGGAACAACTCGAGTTGTCAGTTTCTAGAATGATTAAGCGTGGGGTGGACAAGCATCGGCTTCCCAGCATAGATTAGTTTGTTAGCTTGCAAAAAATGGGAATTCCCACTTAAATGAAAATAAAAGAATAATACATAACTTTTAAATATACTCATTTACACTTCATTCTCTAATTGTAAGTAATCATGAGAATGGAAAGGAGTATTTGTGAATCACGTGGGATGTGGGGCCACCATGAAGCAAACCACGAGCAGCAGCAGTCACCAAACCGTGTGAAGATGCAAGTAGGGGCCACGCGGAGAAGAAAATCTCGTGAAGAGATTGCGGTGGGGACCAGCTGACGCGTGAAGAGTTCGAGCCCATGACCCGAAAACTAATTCGTAGCTATAAATAGCTACCTAGGGTTTCGAGCAAAACTTGGTGCAAGGTGGGAGTTTCTTTGCTGGCGGCTACGAAGGAAGAGCAAGGGTTTGTGATTTTTTCAGCTGTAGGAGAGAGAGCAAGTACAAAAGTGCAAGAGTAAAGGCAGATGTGATTTTTGGCTGCGGGAGAAAAACGCAAAAGTCAGTCATCCCTTTTGTTGGGTTTTGTGCATCTTTTGTAGAGAGATATTATGAGGGATCTGAGAGTTTGTTTGAGGGTTTAGATTGTGAGTGCTTGTAAACCCTAGTTGTATTCTCTCCCTCTAATAGTAGATCTCCCCCCTCCTTGCCCCGTGGACGTAGGCTATTTGTCGAACCACGTAAAAGTTATGTTCTTGTCGTGATTTGTAATAGCTTGTAGGTTCCCTCGACGCGCAGTCCTAGAGCTGACAAGAGGAAGAGCTGATATCTCACTTTGATGAGATATCTGGCTTTTGGTTCTTGTTTCCTTTGAGAAACGAGAATTTCATTGTGATCAATCTCTTGTTGTGCACCTTGCGCACCGGAGGTGCTGCCAAAATTTCCGCTGCACACAACAAGTGGTATCAGAGCTCCAGGTTGGACTTAGGAGCTTGTTTGAAGGATTCACTGAAGGATTCCTATTTAAAGATTAGATTGACAACATGGGTGAAACAAGCACATCGGGATCGTCTTTTACGAAGACGATACATAGTTTGAGCATCAATAACATAAAGATTGATGTTCCGAAGTTCAACGACAAGATTAATTTCGGATTGTGGAGGTGTCAAGTGATGGACGCCTTGGACGCTCAGAATTTGGAGGAGACTCTTGAGTCACAAGAGAAACCTGCCGATATGGAAGCTAAGGTTTGGAAGAAGATGAATAGTAGGGCGTGTGGAGTTATTCGGTCATGCTTGACGCCGGATCTTATTTATGATGTGATGAACGAGACGTCGGCGAAGAAGATGTGGGAAACACTCAATGAAAAGTATCTTACTAAGAGCATTGAGAATCAGCTTCACTTGAAGAAAAGATTTTACCAATTCAAGATGAAGAGGGGAGTTTCCATTCGGGAGCATGTTAACAACTTCACAAAGCTAATTTCGGATATGGCCTATGTAGATATCATAGTTGAGGATGAAGACAAGGCGATGCTACTTTTGTGTTCGTTGTCCGATGATGATTATGGTACTTTTGTCCTAACTATGATTAATGGAAGAACTACTGTTAGTTACAAGGAGGTGACCTCAGCGTTGGTGAATTATGAGTTGAGGAAGAGTGTTGATGAGTCTTCCGAGAAGGCATCGGGAGATGCATTAGTATTTCAAGGCCGTTGTTCAAACCGAAGCAGAAGGCCGCGGTCTAGAGGTGCACATCGTGTGATTCGTAGGAATCAGAGTGTATTTTGTAAAGAGGATGGACATTGGAAAGCCGAATGCCCAAAGTTAGATCGAGCCGAGAAGAATAAGGGGAAAGTTGTACAAGCTTCAGAGGTGAATGTTGTCAAGACTAGTGGCGACAATTCAGATTTGGATTCTTCGGGCTATTCGTTGTCTGTACTATCGTTAGTTTGTGTTGCCAACTCTACAGAGTGGATGTTGGATTCGGGTGCTTCATACCACGTTTGCCCTAGGAGGGATTGGTTCTCTAGCTTTCAGAAGTTGGAAAGAGAGGATGTTGTGCTCATGGGTAATGGACATGCATGCTCTATTGGTGGTATTGGTACCGTTCGTATTCGGATGTATAACGGAGTGATTCAGGAGTTGGAAGAAGTGAGGTTCGTTCCGCAGTTGTCGAAGAACATTATTTCACTAGGAGCTTTGGTGGCATCTGGCTATAAAGTGACCTTGGTGGATGCACGTTTGAAGGTCACATTAGGATCCATGATTGTGATGAAGGGCGTCAGAAGGAGCAATTTGTATTATTTGCTCGGAAGCACGGTGATGATAGGGAGATGACGACTTCATCAGATTCAGCTAGACTGTGGCATTGTTTGATGCTGGGTTATTTGATTGGTAATACCGTGCATTGGCATTGGTGTGCGGGCTACGACATGTTTGGGCCATCTTATGTATAGGTTACCAACTGCTGCATGTAGAGTTTTTGGATCTGGTGGAGCTGCTTTAGATTTTAGATTGCGTCGGATGTTTGGCTACCCAGCACTTGGTCACATCATGGATGTGAGATTCGATCCGATAGCGCGTTTGGGATTCGGAGGCTCATTTGATTATTATTTGGGAGCTTCTGATTTTGTTCTGAGCAGGAATGTCACTTTTGACTCTCGGCAGGTGGAGAGTGTTGATTAGGTCGTTTGGATATCGCAGCAGGTTGAGAGTGATGCTACTTCACGTTGGTTGGAACTTATTCCACATACTCCAGATCATACTGCGTCATTTGGGATTCCAGTTGAGGTGACACAGGTTGGGGATCATTTGATTTCGGATGTAGATGATAGGTTGATTGATTCGAGTGCAGCTGGTAGATGTAGTCTGGATATGGCCATTGGTTCATCTCAGGTGGAGGTGTTTGGATTGTTTCAGTTTGGGGCCATTGGAGGTGCTATCAGCTGTAGACTTGATCGTGATGTTGGAGAAGGGTTGCGAACTCTTCTAGTGGATTGAGGCCTTTGGAGGCCATTTGGGTGAACTACGTGAAGGCTTGATTTCTTTGGCAAGAGGATACGTAGGCAGTCTTTATGATGCAGCCGGTTTGGTAAGCGACATCGACATTTGGGGTGAGTGTTCGCACTCCCATTTGGGTCTCAGCAAATGAGGCATTTGGTGTAGTCGGTGTAGGCTCAGTTTGATTTGGTGAGTAGACACTATTTGGTTTGGGTTGAGTGTTCGCACTCCCGTTTGGGTCTCGACCTGTTGTGGATGGAGTCCGTTGTCATGAGTCTGTTGCCATGGCGTACTGGACGTAACAAGTGAGGCATTTGATATGGTCGGTGTCAGCTCAGTTTTTGGAAAAACTTCACCGAGGTGGAGAATTGTGAATCACGTGGGATGTGGGGCCACCATGAAGCAAACCACGAGCAGCAGCAGTCACCAAACCGCGTGAAGATGCAAGTGGAGGCCACGTGGAGAAGAAAATCTCGTGAAGAGATTGCGGTGGGGACCAGCTGACGCGTGAAGAGTTCGAGCCCATGACCCGAAAACTAATTCGTAGCTATAAATAGCTACCTAGGGTTTCGAGCAAAACTTGGTGCAAGGTGGGAGTTTCTTTGCTGGCGGCTACGAATGAAGAGCAAGGGTTTGTGATTTGTTTCGGCTGCAGGAGAGAGAGCAAGTACAAAAGTGCAAGAGTAAAGGCAGATGTGATTTTTGGCTGTGGGAGAAAAACGCAGAAGTCAGTCATCCCTTTTGTTGGGTTTTGTGCATCTTTTGTAGAGAGATATTGTGAGGGATCTGAGAGTTTGTTTGAGGGTTTAGATTGTGAGTGCTTGTAAACCCTAGTTGTATTCTCTCCCTCTAATAGTAGATCTCCCCCTCCTTGCCCCGTGGACGTAGGCTATTTGCCGAACCACGTAAAAGTTGTATTCTTGCCGTGATTTGTAATAGCTTGTATGTTTCCTCGACGCGCAGTCCTAGAGCTGACGAGAGGAAGAGCTGATATCTCACTTTGATGAGATATCTGGCTTTTGGTTCTTGTTTCCTTTGAGAAACGAGAATTTCATTGTGATCTAATCTCTTGTTGTGCACCTTGCGCACCGGAGGTGCTGTCGAAATTTAAATAAGTAATTTCATTGTATTTCCCTTCCTTGTTTTATTCAATTCCCATTGCGCTCTTTAAATAAGTCACCCCAATGGATTGGTAGCAGATTCATGGTTTGACGGGCATTTGTTAGATATTCTATTTGCTTCGAGATTCTATTGCATGAGTTAGAAATCAAGCAAGACTGCACGCGATGTTAAATTTGTAATTTCGTCCAGTACAGATTCGAGCTCCCTTGAGCGTGCATGCTATCACATTCGGGTCTCGTGTGACTTTGTGTGACTTTGTTCTATTCTAGGCTCTAAATGGACTTGACTGGATTTGAAAAAATGTGGAGATTTGTAGTGTGGGTTTGGCATCTTTTCAGTTTAAATTTGATTTGATTTAAAAAAGACAGACTTGACTGGATCTGAGCAAATGTGGAGATTTGTAGTGTGGGTCTGGCATCTATTCGGTTTAAATGTGATTTAATTTAAAAAAGACAGTGGAATTTTGTTTTTACATCAAATGAAAAGCAAGATGGATGGATGATTAAATGTGCTTGGATTTGTTAGTAATTTGGGTGGAGTTCATCACACAATCCAGTGGGCAGATCAAACAGGACCCAACTCGTCCTTTAGTGGGTCCTAATTCTAAGGGGTTAGAATTTTGTCCACTTCTATATATATATATATATATATATATATACACACACACCTGCAGAGCATAAAAATATAGGAAAGTACTACCGTCATCTCATTTCTCTTCTAAATTCTGTGATTGAGTTAGTAATGGTACAGTACATGTAAGCTCCTCACCGTCTCTTAGTGTAATTGCTTGCCAACCAATGTTTGAAGATCAAGACTAGGTGTGTGACGATTCCGTCAAAATACCCAAACAAGTAAAATCTAAACAAGAGATCTTATATTTATTTATGATCATGTTCGATCTTATATTTATATATGACCATGTTCAGTCTACGGAACTCACATCCCAAAAGGATTAATCATTTTGAGTCAATTGAATCCAAATAGATTAACTAATCCATCTTCTTCACGAGCCTTTCCAACTGTACAATCCAGATGTGTTTTGAGAATTACACGAGCGCCCTCATTAAAGTTTAACCATTTTTTTCCTATGTTCAGATATCACCCATCACAAATGTCGCAGAAGAAGTCAAACATCTCAATTATATTTATTGGAAACTACTCTCATTATGAAGTCCAATATCCCACATGGTCAAAATAAACAACTGTCTTGACTTATTAAAAATCTGCCTCCAATGGAATTGTACAGATAAATATTAAGTTCCTGCAATTAGACAAGCAACCCACAGCTTCTCAGTTTCAAACTAATGAAAGCTCCCCTGAAGGAATAGATCTCTTGACCAATTTAGCCCATGCTTCATTTGTCTCCATGATGACCTTCATAGCATAATCCTGCTCAACAAGAGAGACAAATTATAACTAAATCAGAAAGCACTTTGTACAAAATTTAATAGACACAAGCTTTAATGTTAGCTTGAAAATGCCCAAGCAAGCATCAATGCCATTCACTCGCTTTTTAATATATGAATACTATACAATCATAAAAAAACAATGGTTAATTGCGGAAGATCCCTTTTACTATCGCCAAATTGGACCTACTGCCCTCGTAGTTCTGTTGTTGCGGATAGTCCCCTTTGAAAGAGTTTGCTGCAGATAAATTCCATGAGTAAAATCTACTGTTGCAGATAGACTCCCTAAAAAGGGTCAAAAAATTTTACTCAAGGGGTCTATCTGCAACAATAGAATACAGGGGTAGTGATAGTACAGGGGGTCTATCCATAATTAGCCCTAAAAACAATTCCCAAGGTTTACATGAATCGTGAAACATGACATGAATACAAACAATAAAATCCTGCAGATTTACCTTGTTTGCTGCCTTGTCGCCAAGACCAAATTTATTGGCAGGCTTTCCATCTGGAATCTTGTAATCTCTGAACCAGTCCCTTATTGCAGTAAGAGTGCCCTGAAGTAAATATAAACAACCAAATTTAAACACAAAATGAGAACAGATCACAGTTAAAACAACATAAGCATCTCAAACTCACAGTAACAAAAAGATAAAAAAATAAAAATATAAGATAAAAAATAAAATAATTATCTATTAAAATCTAACCATCTAAGGTGCTTCTATAATCAGCTTGTAATGTAAAACTAAATTTATGAACGTAAAATAGAAGAGAAATCAGTTGACAAAATTAGGGTTTGAAATGGACACAGATCTACAGAGAAGAAATAGGCAGGTCTCAAAAATCAACACTCATGAGTCAATGGAACTCTTTTTTTCATTCATCAGTTCTGATCATTCTGATGATAATAACCATTTGTAAGTAACTCAAACTTTTAAACAAAGTCAACTTAAAATCTTAATATGAATTTATGAGATAAGACTTCTAAAAAAAATGAAACTACCAACTAGGTAAATCCTAAAACATAACTTAATTGTGCAAGGTGGAGTGGGGTTCAGCATCACCACATTGTTTAATGCATAGATGATGAGGTATTTTGATACTCAAAAGGAAGGGAACTGATGTTTGGGTTCATGAAATTACAGGAAAATGCTTCTCAACATCATTCACATCATTTACAAGGTAAGCTCTAGGATCATCCAATGAAATTGCAACGATCTTCCAGTCCAGCTCCCCTTCATCAATCATGGCTAGAGCACCCAAAGGCTTGACCTTGAGAACATCACCAATCTTAGCCCGAGCATCACCTATCTCAACAACATCAACTGAAAAAAGAAGCAAAAACAACAAGAGTAAACATCAAACCTGTTTTACAAGTTAAAATGGATTCTTCATACTGCAGAATATTAAGCATGATCAGCATCAGAGGTTAAAAATGTTCTGCATCTTGTAGTATACTTCTCCGACATCTGGACATATCACCAAAAGTGAAAACACGAGTTTCAAACTCTCCTTCGACTGCCATCTTCATCCAGCGGAAATGTAATTTTGTATTTTCTTTTTCCCCCTTTTTTCGATTGCTCTTTAGGTATATCAGGCATTGTTTTAATTATCCGCCGACATATATACTGATGTTTTCTTTCGCAAGACTTCCTGCTGACATTTTTTTATCTTTTGATTTTAATATTTTCTTTGTTTTTTCTTTTTAAGATTGCTCTGAAGTATATCAGGCATTGTTTTAAATATCTACTTACGTACTGATATTTCCTTTTAAAAGACTTCCCTCAAAATGATATGATTTTAATTTATCTATTGTGGTAATTTTCGGTGATATATCAGAAGATTCCCGAACATGCGATGACATTTTAGCCTCAAACAATCGACTAAATGTTGAAATTTTGATTTGTACTTTTCATTCGTTTAAATGATCAGGTTTGGAGTTACGCTCAATTGAGATCTAAACCCAAATCGATACCTGTTTATGTAAATAAGCAAAAAGAATAAATAGGGCAACAATTGAATACAAATTCTTTCGCAAGGAGTTTGCATTTCTTTTCAGTATTGGGAAAATGCAGCCGATTGAGTGACTTTTCCCTCTTTCCCTGTAAATAAAGACAGCATTCAATTTCCAACCATTTACATCAAGGTGTATTGTATGCTGCAGCAACCTCCCAACTGTACCTCCATCATGACCGCTTTCATCAATAAGCCTCCACTGTCTAGACTGCTTGTTGTCAGTAAGTTTCTCTCACCCTAAATCCCCACCATTTAAATCTCTTTCCCCATTTTCATTATAGATGGTGGATTAAGTTTTGGCTTAGAAGTGTCAAAAAAAGAACAATTTCATGCGAAATAGGTTTAGTCATAATAGTGTCATACACTTGGAAATATTAGTAATTTCTTTTAATAATTTTGTTACTTCCTTTCTTCACAACTTCATTCACTGATGCAACAAGCGCATACATCTATGACATGTATACGTGTTAGCCTACAAGACACCCCAATATTTACTAAATACCCTTCATATCAGCCATCTGATATGGAAATTTTCCGTCCAATATGCCCTCAACATCCGACATTTAGAACACTAATATCAGGTAATTGCTCTCATAGTTCCTCTCTATTAATAAAATTCAGATAACCTGTTTATTTTCTTCCACTACGGAAAAGAATGGGTTCAAATTTACCTGGATCATTGTCCCCAAATGCCCCATCAACTTCAGCATTGGCAAATGATGGATCTTCCCAAGTTTGTGGAAGCAACCCATAATTCCAATTTATGTTATACCTGAGAGTGACACAGTGCAAGTTAAACAATAAATTAGTAATTAATAAACCAGCAGAACTGTTGCAAAAGCTTTTATGTTATATTTGATAGTGATACATTGCAAGTGAAACAATAACTTAGTAACTAAATTAATGCAAAAGCTTCTAACAGCTGAATGAATAACCAAGTTCATTCCCTAAAAATATATATAAAGAAACCTAGGTAATGTTGTTTGAGGAACCACGGACAAAAAGCCATCAGAGGATGTTATTGCACCTCAAACAATCTTGAACTAGCACAAAGAATACCCAAGGATACAGAGAAATAAAGGGAGAGGGTGCAAATAACTAGGGGACAGAAAATAGCTGAAGGTTAACCAAGGGAAAAAAAACTGAAGTAGGATAACAACCTCGAAAGATGTCTCTTTGGCTTTGAAAAACGTAGAATTTCTTTCAGCCTAAATGCACCATGGCAGATTCATTATCAAAAAGAGCAAACCACATGAGAAATTCAACTTTCAAAAATGGTGTCGCATTCCAGATATTGATGGCATCTATGATCTCCAGAAGGTTAGGATGAATATAAAAATAGAGATATTTAGCATTCAAGAACCAAAGGAATGAAGGGACCAGGAGATGGACATTGTTTGTTTACAATAGAGTGGGTGTTCATTCGAACTTGAGTCACTTTGAGGCATCCATGAACTTGACTTGAGCAAATGTAAGAAGGCATAAAGGGCACATTAATATAGGAGAAGGAATCCACAGAAGATAGGCACCCATCCATGGAGACAGTATTGGAAGATGATGCAAGCCAATAGGTCAAAAATTAGTAGGTAAAACGAACTAAAAGGTAAGGAAGGTAAAAATTAAGATGTTTTCTGACGAAAAATGAAGAGACAGATGTTCAACTCATAGAAACAAACAGGGAAATTTCTTCCCATCAAATTACTGATCGAAACGCAACAAGAGAATTTCAAAACATAAAAAGAACACTAGAAAACATAAAAATCATACACTAATTGTAATGCTTGAGATAAGCCACAAGATCAGATGCCAGATTCCCATATAAGTAGATAGGTTCATGTATTTGCACACAAGCATTATCATTATCAAAACAATTCCCATAAAATCGTGGTCCATTATGCACCTGAAAGTTTCATGAAGCATTTGACAAAAAATCACAGTTGGACGCCAACTAGATGCCAGCCCCTAAATTGATACCAGATTTCTTGCCAAGAAAATACAGAAGTAGAAAAACAACAAAAAGGCTTGCCATGAACTCTAGAATTCAAGTTGCACAGTAGGAAAGTGACCTTATTGGTTATCACATAAAACCACACTAACTATAAGGCCCATAAATCCAGTGAACTTATAAAGCATTTCCATATATTTCTATATATCAATAGTACCAAAGATATAAAGCATGACAAAAAATCCCTCCCACGCTGTGAGCACCAATAAGAAGATTAACATGCAATGAGGTGCTATATAAACACATGAACATAACTAAGAAGATTTTCACCATTTAAATTATTATAGGAAATGTTGCTAGATCACTGCATCCTTTTTATTTCTATACAATATTCATCTTCCTTTATTTTTCTCTCAAACATATCTGAACCCTTCAGATAGATTTAATACGATTATCGTCATATAACTAATGTGTCAGAAAGCACAAACGCAGTAGATTTAGATAGGTAGACTCCGCTTTTCCTATTAAGAATCTAAGATATAAGCCAAAATACAAGACTTTTGACCATGGAATAATTTTTCGTATCAGTTTGACACTTACAAGTTACGAAAATATAAAAGCCAAATTATGTGAGTTGTTGACAAGTTGTTGACTATGTAATCCTTTCATCTGAAACTTACAAGAACAATGTCAGCATTAAGAAATATTAAATTTCAGTTGCTGACAAGCCGCATATACAGTAAATAAGTCATAGCAATTGTCAGACCCTTACGACAGCAAATTTAGCAGCCAGAAGCCTATTCCAAAAAATTGAATAAATGCTTCAGTGCTGTCAATAATGTTGTCAATGTTCTACTAAATGAACCACAAAATCAAAAGTTAAAGGCTAAATTACCAGATTGGTATTTTTGGCAAGGCACACTTATATGATATTTTTATATGCTCCAGCAACATTAAGGTATTAATACTGAATGGCTGCTTACAATAAGGCATGAGTTCTCCCAGCGAAGCATCTGGCATGGAAGCGTCACGTGACCCTTTCTGGACCATTAACGCATATGTGGCACTGACTTAATGATATGACAAGGATAAAAAATAATTAATCGTCTAAAATTTGTTTAAATTTGTTTTAGATTAACTGAGCAAAAATATTGATGAACGCTTCTCAAGAAAGTCATTTGATCTCATAATGCTTTCGTGCCAGATTCTTTGCTGACGGCAAGCATTCATGTCTTATCCAAAAGTTAAAAAGGGACCAACGCGTAATTTTCAGAAGAACTCCTGAAATTTTGGGTGATTTTCAAAAACCCTCCTAAACTTTGGGGAGTTTTTCAAAACCCCTTAAAACTTTGAGAAGTTCCGCAAACTGAAATACACATTTTGAAAAAAGAACTTCCTCTTAGTAAAACCATAAAAAAAAAGTTGCCGCCAAAACTTTCCTGTTTTTCCCTCTATCCTATGTTTCTCGAAAAACAAGGCGCACAATTTATCCCAAAGTTCAGATGAAACTTTCGGAAAGTTCACCTGTGTTGGATGAACTACCAAATGTTAGGGCGGTTTTCTCTAATTAATAAAGTTAAGAGAAGTTTCCTGGTGTTTTGTGAAATTTGCCGTGAAAATATCTTACTTGTAACAGTATATAATCTTTCCATAATTAAATCCATGAAAAAGATGAAATGTTAATCTATGAATCAAAGGGTAAAACATCTTACGGATAATATCTCAGCTTCCCCTTCTTCGTATCCTGCTTAATCGGAGTATAGGGCTCATCCGTCGCCACCTCCATCTTCGCACTGCTCTCCTTCGGAATCTCGACCACAAAATTGAAAACCCCATCCCCCAATTTCAACGGGATATCATGCCAAGGGGAAACCTAAACACGAATGTCTCAATTTTCAACACCAATCCACTAAATGGACAGGTTATTTACGCTTTAATACCCCAAAGTTTCACCTTTTTTCACTTTGTACCCTGAACTTGACAAGTGCAAAAAGTTGGACGTAAATTCCGTTCAAGAATATCAACACAGAAAAGTGAACCAGAAAAAACTTTTCTTACCAAGCTTAGGGAGAGTGAGGAACAAGTTAGGGCATTGAGGTTATCAAATTGTCAAAATAAAACTTAGGGTATAAAACTATAAAAAAAAAGGTTAAACCTTTGGGGCATTAAAGTGTGAATAACCCCTAAATAAACATCAAAATCGAAAAGAAAGGCGACCTTTTTGCCAGAGGAATCGAGGAAAAACACTCTGTAATCTAGGGTTTCGGGCTGCCCCTTCTCTTCGACGCTGATCTCGGGCTTGTGAAGGGCAGTGCAAGTGAGGATCTGGCGCTTTGAGAAGGACAAGGGTTTTTGCTTCGGAGCGAATGGTTGAAGATTGAAGAGGGATTTCGAACTGAGTCTTTGGACTCCGGCCGAGATCCTGACTGCCGAGGCCGCCGCCGTCGCCGTCGCCACCGCGGCCGCCATTGGGG
>BQKN01059932.1:21930-33718 GCA_022839385.1 Asparagus kiusianus
CCCCCCCCCCCCCCCCCCCCCCCCCCCCCCCCCCCCCCCGGTGGGGGAGTTTGAAAGTGGATTTGGATTTGCGAGGGGTGGTACTGATTCAGTGACTATTACTGAGCTAGCGTTGACCAGATTGGACTGTAAGGTCAAAAGGAACTAATTGGGCCTTTGATCAGAGAAGAACTGTTTGAAGGCCCATTAGTTAACTGTAGCCGTGATTACTGGCTGGGCCTGGAAAATTATCACACAAAGGGTTCCTCCTCGGAAAATGTTATAGAAATTAGAAAGCAAGGGCCTGTTTAGCGAGCCTAGGGATCATCCACGTCACCTCATGAATTATATTTTTTAATTCAAATTATGTTAACAACTTTTTACTGTGGGGCTCACTGAAATAAACCAATAATATTAGTGCATGTAATTAATTATAGGCATTCTCTACAATTGAGGTTGCAGAGGATCTGATCTTAGAATGACAACTGCACTTAAATTGGTTTATTGGAAAAAAAAAATTGAATTTAAATAGTGCCTTTGTTTGGCAAATAACTAGTCCATGACTTCAATCTGGTTTTATTTTTTGGCCTTAAACGAATTCAGTATTGGTCCACCTCTAGTCCAGAACGAAACTAGTTTAAAACTAAACTAGTTTAGTCTCATTTTATCTGGACTGTTTGGTTGGTTTCTCGGAAGTATAGAAACCAAATAAAAGGAAACAAGTGGAGGAAACCATCTTATTTCCTTAAAAAACCATGATATGAGTTTTCTAGAATACAAGTCACAACAACCAATAAGAACGTAACACATCATCCTAATTCTTGGTTTCAAGAAGTGAACTAAACAAAGAAATAAAATCTATCAAAGAAAAGGGTGACGTGGACACCATTTTTTTTAAGGTTTCCATCCTTAATTTCCATGAAAAAATGGAGTTGCCAAACAACTCCTATACCTAAGGAGTTTGATACACAATGACATGAAAAGCACTTGCTAAACTTGGGAAGAATCAGAATTTTTGATAGCATCACAACAGAGTGGTGATGTTGGTTTGATTGTGATATCCAACATTATTTTCCCCATGATTGATAATTTCTCTTATCTTTTCCTCTAAAATTTAAGATACTGATCTATTATGTCATGGTGGCTTGTATTTGAGTAAAAAAGCTTTGATCTATATAAGAAACTAGTGTGTACCCCGTGCCAAGCACGGCCCCCACCTCTTTTCTACAATTTGTTAATGTTGTTTGATCTCAATTTTATTTTTATACAAAATTATTCTTATAGCTAGCAACTATGAAGAACTTCAAAGTTGCAATTGGAAAATTGATGCCTAATAATATTGTATGGTGCAAATATAACAATACTACTCCAATAACTCACACATAATGGCCTAATATATAGCAACAAAACTCTACATTCAATATAACATATATTCATGAGTCAGTCACTTGAGTGACAACCAATCATGAATTTTTACGAAGGAGTTATCTCTTGATGCATATTTTAGTTCATCATACAAAATAATGCAAACTATCCTCTTAACTATATCGTGTCTCAAAGACAAACATTATAATTAATATCGTATATTTATCATTAGGGGAAAAAAAGAAAGAAAGCCAGTAAAAAGAAGAGAAATAAGAGCAAAACCTGAAATAGGACAATTGCAGGCTTAAATGGGGTCTTGGATTATTTAGGCGTGGAAATTTCCTACTCCGGGATCTTCTTAACGACCTTCTCCGTCACCTGAAAACCATAGAAGTTCTTTATCACTGATTCTAAGAGAAAAATCATAAAATATCAAACTGACCTGTCCAAAAAATATTATCAAATATTAAAATTGACTACCATAAATCATCAACTAAGTATAATAATCTCTTTATTAATGTGTCTTTTCAAAGATTTGTTATAATGCTAAAGAGAAATAAGTAGAAAATGAACAAAATTTTTACAGAGGAAATCTTCAGATCTGAGCACATATCAATAGTTTATTACTTTAGAGGAAATATTCATATCTGAGCACATATAAATAGTTCATTCTCTCGCCAACTGCGGCAGAAGAAATCTTTATTTTCTCCTCAATAAAAGCCCTCCAAAATTTCTAAAAATGATCAGTAATTGTCATTGACGAAATTTAGAAACTTTAGTTTTTATCTTCATGGTTATACCATCCCTAGCCATTATTAACCAAATTTCTAAAGATTAAATAACTACTCAAAACTAAACTGAAATAGCACAATAAAGGTCAATTTTTTTAGTGCATCATTTCTGACGTAATCAATCTCCAATCCCTAACCCACGAACAAATAAACCCCATTATTTTTCACAAAGTGATAATAATGTATACTGTAACCTTATCGCATTTGTAGTAAGTTTTTGACTCTTGCTTCCTCACTATTGAAGTACACTTTTGTTGTTGTCGTTGATGAAACCATATTATAACCTATGTATCAATGCATACATACAAAGGTTAATGCATATTTATAGTTCTGAATGTTAAATATATAATAGACGTTGGTTTAAATTTTACCTCTAAAGTTTTTTACTAAAACCTCAGTCACCACCATAAGAACATTATTTGTATCATGATCTTTAAATTTGGAGTCAAAGTCGACTGCTACTTTATTCCATGATGTGACCATACACTCGTTATCCCTGTAAGAAACAATGATTCATATTAATAATAATTATGTCTATGAACTTCGCATTAAGTTATAATACAATCTTACTCTTCATCTATTAGTTTAATAGACCTATATGTGGGCATTTTCCCAGATTTGTGTACTCTCCAATCCGATAGACTTCCTTCACAATCCCTGCAATGTCTTTGATAGTATATTCATAATAACTTAGTATTCATGTATTAGTAATTATAAAACAAATAAGGCCACTAATTAGTACCTCTTAGGTAAGTATTCTTATTTTTATGTAAGTATAGTACATTGAAAGGAACAAAGTTAATTTTTTATGTCTGATTGTCCCTTGACAGTGAGTGTCATATGCAGTTGAATATCAAATTATTAGTATGATCAAATATGCAGTTAAACACCATAGTTTTGCAGTCTGGAAGTATACCTATCGACCAAGGCGGCAAGTAGTAGTGCATGTTACTGAATATTACTCGTGCATATGAATCAGTTTTGTAGTTTCAAAAAAATGTTGCACATCCTCCTGCTTGAGAACTGAACACATGACTCTGAAAGTATCAAGAGAGAAAACGAAAGTATTTTGTTATAGGGAGAACTTTGAAACATAATTTTATAGTTGAGTGCTAATGATTCATAATGGAAAGACCCGTCGAAATGCTCTCAATGAAGTAACAGTTGGATCGGCTGAAAGTAAAGCCTTTTCGCACAATTTAATTGCTCTGTGGAGTTCTTTCAGATGACCATATTTTGGCTCTCGAACTAATCCTAAGAGTTCAACATGAATATGTGAGCACCAACACTCAGAAAGGGGCAAAACATTCGTAAAATGTGTCAAATTCTCTAAGAAATCTGTACTAATCTGAAAATGATACCTAAAATGTGATAATTCTATAGGAAACGTATCACACATTGAAAGTTTTATAAAATTCATAAAGTAATAAAGACTGAACAACAACTATAATGAACTCAAACAGATTAAAATTGATATCTGGTACATTTCTCTCTTAGACTGTTACCATATTCATCAATAGGAGCGTCATAATCATAGCTGGTCGTTATAAATGGACCCCCATTATTTATATTTCCATTTCAAGCATTTCTCTCTTAGGCTGTTACGCCCAAAGTTGGTTCCTCCATGGTACTAATAAACAACAATATTACCTCCATTATTTATATTTCCATTTCAAGCATTCAAGAAAGAAAACTGATATGGTTTAGGTAATAACAATAGAAGTTCAAAAGGTATAAGTTTGAACCATATAATAATTGACAAAGGAGCCGCACTTCAAAATAAATCGTGTAACAGAAAATGCCAGATCCTCAACTGGACGCTCATGAATAGTGCCTCCAAACTCTCTGAACCTGTAATTGCATTTTAAAGAAGCATATAAATGAAGATAAAATCTCGAGACAATTAAAGATTCTATTGCTAAAAATGTAAATAAGAATCCTCTCATAGTACACAACAATTTTGGAAACAATAAAAAAGCTATAGGAATAGGAGCAACTTACCAACTACTCCAAGCTTCAGTCCACATTGAGGGTTTGTATGGCTTGTTGGGGGCAAAATCATCACAATAGAAGTCATTGCATGTATTAATCTATTACCAAATATGGTAAAATAATTCAGCAGCCAATATAATACCATATTGAATCAATCGTGGGAATAAGTCGTAAACCAAATAATAAGAAATGAAATTTGTCATGTGAAATATAACAGCTAAAGACGGCCATCATCCACCATTGAAAAAAGAGCAGGAAAAAACATATATAGTTGTTGGACATTATGTTACCGAGTGAATTTAATGAATTTGACACGTCAATATTTTGTCAGATGTAGACAGAAATAGTATATAATGAGATATATCAAGTGTGTAGACTTAAACAGGAACATCGAGATGCAAACATGAATTATTCCTGGCAAAAGAAACCTCGAGATGGAGACATGCCTTTCCCTACATATCAAAAATGAAAAAGATAGTGGGAGTGTTGGACTACGCTGAAGCATCATTTGGCCATTGCTTAACATTGACTCATTCAAAGTGTTGTGCCCAAGAAAGGAATAAGTAAAACAAATTCAGCTTATGGATTACAATTAGAAATTTGGCCAACTAAGTAACGCTATAATATCAATTCCTTTTCTTAGGACTTTTCCTTACACGCATATTTTAAGCTATCTATAGAAAACAATAAGACAGAAAAGTTAAAATATTGTATTGAACATCAAGAAAGGAATGATTCTTATACCACTGGATCTGGAGCATCATCTTCTTTGCACATCACCCATAGGACTCCGGTGTCCATCTCTACAGTCATTTTGGCTGCCCAGTTCACATATTAGCAGCCCGCAGGCCCAAATGCTCTACTTTCAGGCCTATATTCATTCTCAATCTGCATCAAACGTTATCCAAATTAGCAATAAATAATCTCTTTCCAATAATGTTTCATTCTTCTTATTTGTTAGTTTTGTCATGGTTAAAGAGAATAATACCTGCGAGAGGATGATTGG
This sequence comes from Asparagus kiusianus, assembly GCA_022839385.1. Lineage (NCBI taxonomy): Eukaryota > Viridiplantae > Streptophyta > Magnoliopsida > Asparagales > Asparagaceae > Asparagus > Asparagus kiusianus. Next base: position 27,064 of record BQKN01059932.1, read on the forward strand.
ACCCCCCTTGAGACTCGAAAAGTGATTCATTCTTCATCATCTGAATTATTTTCTGGGTGAATCCTTGCATAGCATTCTGCATCATGAATAATCACTAAATTTATAGAAATTGTTGAATTAAAAATAATGGGTAATCAAATTATGAACGAAATTGAACAGGTTGGAGAAATATACCTTGAAAGGCTCATTGTCAGTTCTGAAGCTGATCCCAGGTAAAAACTTCAACCAAACAGGAAATCCTATGCATATATAAATCAAAAGAAGAGAAAACCCATTAAATAGTTACACATTAAATTTCAAATTTTAAAAAAATAAGAATAAAACAAATGGTACCCAAAATTCCATTCAGCACAAACATAAGGCCCAATCCTTAAATGTGCATATAGACCTGCTTTCTGCACTGTCATTATAAATCTCACCAAATCATACCTCCCCTCAAAATTATACTGCAAAATTTAATCAAAAATCATACCTTTCTTAAGACCAATTGTTTTCCGATCTCCAGCTTTTTGAGACTCATAAATACTTAGCTTTTTGAGCTTGTGAGAGCAAAAAAATTCAGCATTCAGAAAATTTCAGAAGTGCTTTGATATGTAATTGCTTAGTGTTCATATAAAATAACAGAAAGAGGATAAGATTTAGAGTCAATGCCATTTTTTACCTGATTTGAAGTGTGCGAAGCATTGTGAAGTTAGAAAAAAGCAAGGAATATATTGCAATAAAGCATTGATTAACATAATTTAGGCTCTTGATAAAACACCACGCTTAGAACTAAAGCATGGATTAACAATCAGTTGTATTTGATTAGCACTAACCTTTAAATTGACAATGGAAAAAGAAGAAATAAGGAAAATGATCTTCTGAAGGACGGGATTTCAAAAAAATAATTCTATTTGAGCCAAATTACATGAAAGTGTATGTTGGTGGGAATTTGGAGGGAGAATACATTGATTGAAGGCACGATAGTAATATTTGAAATTCAAATATACAATGAAAGGCATCTGAGGTGATGGATACCTATTACTATATTGTATAATTTTCGATTTAAGAACACAAATTGTAGAAACGTCATAATTGCTGAACTATATTTTACTTTATAGCTTTCTACCTGATTTATGTAATTATAAACTTGGTAATGATTGAAAATAATATTGCATGTGCTTTGTAATTATGACTATGAAATATGCATATGAATGTGTACCTGATTTGAGCCACTACTTCCCTATTACATGATTTGCAACAGACTTCACCTGAAGTTGATTGTTTTTTTTTTTGGCACAATCTCGACATCCAACATAACGCCAATATAGTTCCTTGACAACTCTAATGATTTGCACATTGCATATGAAAAAGTATTCCTATAATTGCAGAAGATAGTGTTATCATTTATTAAATAGATAACTCACTAATGTTAATATGCAATACAACTTCATAAAGTGGTGGTTGTGAAGCCTTTATTGTTTTTGGTTGAGTATCAGAGAAAGAGACAGATGCCGTCAATAACGGCAAGTTATTCTCACTGTGAGTATTCCTGCATGTATAATGAATAAGTCATCAGTTATATAGATAGTTGTTAACAAATGCAAATAAGGGAAAACAATTTGATAATAAAGAAGAACAATAGACTTGAGAGGAGATTAAAGAGGGAGAGAGGATAAAATGAGTTTTGTTAGGATCAAGGAATCTTCAACCTACAATTGATCAAAAAAAGGCAATAAGTCAGCTAAATATAAAATGGAAAAAATGACAGAAAGCAATGCATCCTTTGATGAAATATTATTAAATATCAAACACTCGATAACAAATGAAAATTAGGGAAAACAATTGCATAACGTATAGCTTATATAGGTACAGAAACTAATTATATCAACTTTCATAACCTATAACTCCATAAAAATTAAGTGAAACTGTAAGTGGATGTCAATATGTATACTATACAATGCAGAAAAAATGGAACTATACGTCAATTTCAGAAGTGCTTTGACATGTAATTGTTTAATGCCCATAGAAAATAACAGAAAGAGGCTAAGATTTGGAGCCAGTGCCATTTTTTACCTGATTTTTTGTGTGTGAGGCATTGAGAAGTTTGAAAAAAGCAAGGAATAGACTACATTCAAGCATTGATTAACACAATTTAGCCTCATGATAAGACATTGATTAGAACTAAAGCATGGATTAACAATCAACTGTATTTGATTAGCATTAACCTTTAAATTGACAATGGAAAAAGAAGAAATTAGGCAAAGGATCTTCTCAAGGACGGGATTAACCAAAAATAGTTCTATTTGAGACTTTAAATGAAAGTGTATGTTGGTGGGAATTTGGAAGGAGAATACATTTATTGAAGGCACAATAGTTAATGAAAATAAATTTGTATTCACATAGAGTTTAAATGAAAACCATTCAATGTTAATGAAAATTGTTACTCAGATCCAAATTTAGATTTGCAAAGGAAAATGGTTACTCCCAGGATTTCTAGGCCAGTAATGCTCTACATTATCAGTTCTTCACATGGTCATGCTAATAAAGTTGCATCACATCTTTTTATCTTGCTATTTGATACCCCTTTAGATTCTAGAACTCCTCAACACCTTTCTACAACTAAATTATCCCTTTTATAATATCCTAAATTCGTAACATATGCATCAAAAGACTTTTACCTTGGATATCTTAAGTTTAATAAACTCATCTGTCTGTCATATGTAAAAGTACCTAATCTAATCCTCAGTGAAGTCTAAGATGTGGTATGTTCTTATTTTAGTTACCCTTAGCAATTTTCAACCATGGTTTCTAGTCTGACATATGTCCTTAACCACATCAATGTAAATACTTGAAGCTTATTTCTTTTCTAATCCACCAATTAGTTTCTTAGGGACCTAACAATTTTTTGGCCTAAATCAATGACAACCACATGAAAATATATTTGATTCTAGAAATTTCAATACATTATTTTAGCATGTAAATAACATCCAATGTCATCTTACCCAGCATGAAACCAAATTTTTTTTAGATGGTATTTTTTTTTTTCCTTCTCCCGTAAACCATCCTCAAAGAACAAACTCCACGAAATTTGTCTATAAATTTGATTTCACACTCCTGATCATAGCACAGTTAAAAAAAATGCTTCTAAAAGTGTTCTCCTTTAAACTTTGATGAAAAAAGAATCACATCTGAAGTGTCAACTTATACTCACCATTTACAACTGAACAATTTTACTTAAACCTAACAATTCAAGAAAAAGATTCGATCTTTTGGCAACATACCTCAGCAAAATTGGTGAACTTATGATTCATGTTGACCACCAACCTATGAACCTAACAAATTAAACAAAAAGGATAAATATTAAAACAAAAATCAAAGAAAATGTCTAGGTTTATGTAAAGGGGAAGAGATCAGACCTCGTATTCGACCTTGTGCTTCTCTGATTCTTCGAGAGGGACGTAGTATTTAGCAAGCCGAGTTCATGATGCCCATGACCTTGTGCTACTCCTCCACTACTGGTACTTCACCGATCAGGCTCTTTGAGCCTTGAGGTACCTAACAAAAACCCTAATTTTAGATTTCTTTTTTTCCTTCAAAGTTTGATTTGGTTCCTGATCTCAGCCGGAATCAGCATCTGGAGCTCCGGCTTCGCCCCGCCGGTGATGACGTCAAGAGCGGAAGCCCTGATAGAGGAGCTCCGGCGGGAGCAGATGAGAGAGGAGATCCTTGCGAGACAGATCGTTGACAATAGAATGATGGAGGAGGAGATCAGGAGGGAATTGGAGTTTGAGAGGCAAATGGCGATGAGAAGGTTTGGAGAAGAGGAGATGGAGTCTAGGGTTGGCATCGGAATGGGAGAGAGATTAGGGCCTGAATTTATCTCAGAGAGGGAAAGATCGATGTCTCGTGGGAGGGCCTGGATTTATGACGGAGAGGGGTGTGTTTTGAATTTTGAATTTTGGGCTGGTAGGGACAGAGGGGTTTGAGCTGATACGGTATATAGGAGTGAGAAGAGTGAGAATGGGAGGAGAGAGAATTACTGTTCAATTTACTGTGCTATGAACAGTGATTCTCTGATCCTCCCATTTGTATAGAAGAATAGATGCATCGTAAGTAGGAGCTCGGTTTCTTTTGCGCGCAAAATGTGCAGACGTTGACGTAGTGTGTTATATGCACATATTGCGTGAAAAGTGTGTGAATATTTCACTATTTTGATCGCTCATAGTTCATCTTTTTCCTGCTCTTGTTCAATATTTTACACTTGGAAAACCATAAAACGTTGAAATTGGACCTTTGGCTTATCTTGAAGATATTGTCCTTTCTTTCACCATCAAAATCTTTTCCATACCAAAAAGGGCTTGAAGATGGAGAACAACTTTTAAATTATAAAAGTCTTTAATCACGGCCTCTTTGGTATATCGGTTGTACTATTTTGGCATAAGCATTAGTACTCCTAATTTTTTTAATTAGTACTTATGCTTCTGAATCTTAAATAGTTTTTTAGGGGTTTTATTTCTAGACCCAAAAGTTTACCCTGATTTATCTATAAACCCAACATCTTTTGCTTGTATCTTTAAACTCAATCAGCCTTTTGTATTTGTCTTTAAATCCAGATAGTATACTTTATAGGTAGAGTATCTTTTATTTATACGTTAACATGGTAAAAACGCCAAAATATCCCTTTCAATACCCACCTCTAGGCCCTCACCGAGTTAAAAAGCTCTCATCTTCTTCTCCGTCTAATCTCTGAGCTCTAACTAAAAAAATCCTTATTGTGGCCGAATTTTTCTCCCAGTTGGATTCCTAACCTATAATCTTCCCCTAGTATTTCCCCCAATTGGTTCGTCACGTGACAGCCACACCTCCCCAGCAGTTCTTCGCCTTATAGCCGCTATCGCCTCGTCCTGCAGTTTGCCTGCCTACCGCCACCTTCTCCGGTTCCTCTCCTGAACGACGGTTGCCTCCTTCAGTGCGTCTCCTGACCACCGGCTGCCACCTTTTCCAGTGCAAAGTCTAGATTCCATCCAATGTGCTTTTGGCAGGGCCTTGATATACTATGAGCTTTGGGTTGTTTGTTTTTTTCTTCAGGAACTTGAGAGATCCAAAGGACAAAGGACCATCTTATATTTTGTTAATCATAGTGCAGAAATTAAGGATAAGCTCTCTTTGGTATATCGGTTGTACTATTTTGGCATAACCATTTGTACTTCTAATTTTTTTAATTACTACTTATGCTTCTGAATCTTAGATAGTATTAATTTTTAGGGGTTTTATTTCTAGACCCAAAAGTTTACTCTGATTTATCTATAAACCCAACATCTTTTGCTTGTATCTTTAAACTCAATCAGTCTTTTGTATTTGTCTTTAAATCCCTATTGTATACTTTATAGGTAGAGTATCTTTTATTTATACATTAACATGATAAAAACGTCAAAATACCCCTTTCAATACCCACTTAAATTCTTATTTATATCTCCTTTTCTTCCCCGTTCTCCTCTCTCAACCCAAACGGGGCCCCCCCCCCCCCCAAAAAAAAAAAGAAAGATATTACTCCTCTTCTTCTCCATCTTGTCTCTAGGCCCTCACCGAGTTAAAAAGCTCTCATCTTCTTCTCCGTCTAATCTCTGAGCTCTAACTAAAAAATCCTTATTGTGGCCGAATTTTCCCCCCAGTTGGATTCCTAACCTATAATCTTCCCCTAGTCTTCCCCCCAATTGGTTCGGCCACACCTCCCCAGCAATTCTTCGCCTTATAGCGCCTGCCGCCTCCTCCAGTAGTTTGCCTGCCTACCGTCACCTTCTCCGGTTCCTCTCCTGAACGTCGGTTGCCTCCTTCAGTGCGTCTTCTGACCACCGGCTGTCACCTTTTCCAGTGCAAAGTCTAGATTCCATCCAATGTGCTTTTGGCAGGGCCTTGATATACTATGAGCTTTGGGTTCTTTGTTTTTTTCTTCAGGAACTTGAGAGATCCAAAGGACAAAGAACCATCTTATATTTTGTTAATCATAGTGTAGAAATTAAGGATAAGCTCTCTTGCGTATTGGTTGTTTTGTAGCTGATTGATATTAGTTTGCTCAGTGTTTGTATAATTGTGCTTTCTAATATGAAAGATAGTGTTTATCTGATATAAAAAATGGTCCATCATAACAAGTTTTGCCTCCTTATATTCTATTTGCAACTCAGGTTTCTCAGATTTCTAATATGTAAGTATAGCGGGATAATCTGAAAATATAGCGTGATAACTAAAAGTATAGCGTGATAATATGTAAGTATAGCGGGATAATATTTAAGTATAACAGGATAATCTGAAAGTATAGCGGGATAAGCTGAAAGTATAGTTGGATAATATGTAAGTATAGCAGGATAATCTGAAAGTATAGCAGGATAACATGTAAGTATAGTGGGATAATCTGAAAGTATAGCGGGATAATATGTAAGTATAGCGGGACAATTTGAAATTAATGAAGTTGAGATTTAATTATACCTTAAATTAAAGTGATGAATATCTACCAAAATCAAGTAACCACAACCTATGCATTAATGAAGTTGAGAAGAGAGAGGGGAATGAAATAATGAATGAGAGAGGGAATTAATTGAGAAATTAAGAGAGAGAGAGAGAGAGAGAGAGAGAGAGAGAGAGAGAGAGAGAGAAACCTAGATATTTTTTCTCTCTC
>BQKN01059932.1:38718-52836 GCA_022839385.1 Asparagus kiusianus
TGGTCCCATATTTTGGGTCCCCGTAGCAGCGCTCATCTTCTAAATACGGAGGCACTATCTACCTTAGAATAAAGAAGACAAACTATAAAAAAAATCCCTTTTATCAAAATGGTTTCAGAGCATGGTTAGCTCTGAGCCCTTCATCTACAAACCCTAGTCTTAACTCTCTTTCTCTCCCCCTCAGTCGTCACCCTCTTCTCTAACCCTCACCCCGACCTCACATCTGCCCCGATTTCAGATCTTGTGCTCACCCATGACCTAGCCGTCATCATTCTCAGATCCTCACTGACCTCATATCAGTGTTATAAATAGCGGTAAATAACCCCGTAATAGCGGCGCGAATAGCGTTAGCGGTCCTTTCCCACTACGCTATTATCCAATAGCGGTGACATATTGCGAAGTATGCATTTTTCGCTTGTAAAAGCGGCCAATAGCGTCATAACAGTGAATAGCGGGTGATTACAGACAAAATCCGCTTTTTGACCGCTATTTAAAAGCTGTTTGAGGTTTATTTTTTTAAAATTAAACCCGACCTGGAATCACTACATCCCACCGCCTCCCCTAATTTCCCGCATACTCCCGCCACCTCACATAGCCTCTGGCACCTCCCTCAGCACTTCCTCTCACATCCTCTTGTCATGAACTCCTCCTAGTACAGTCCTCTCATCACTTAGCTTATTTTCTCGAAGACGACAACTCTTTGACTCATTCAGTCGTCTTCGGTGTTATGTGACGGTTACATATCTATTTCATGTTTAGGATCTTTTTAAATCATCAAATGCACTTTTAGATTTTCTATAATTTTCTTTAATTCTTTTATTTTTTTAATATTTATACATATCTAAATTAGAGCGTTATTTGACTTTGCGCTTTTTACCACTATTTTACCGCAATAACCCCAAATAGCCTTAGCGATGCCTCACTGCTATACGACGCCATCCGCTATCGATAACCTTGCCTCATATTTCTCTCCCCCCTCCCACCCCCTCTCGAGTCCTCCTTTATTGCCATCTCAGATCTTGCTGCTGCCATGCTGATCATCTCTGATCTTGCCACTACTGTTGTCTTCTATTCAGTACCACCTTTGTTTTTGCTGCACAGCAGAGCTTCGAGTTTGTCCACACCAACCATCCTCATCTGCTGAATAACCCCTATCCAGATGCTTCTAAGAAGAGCAACGTTTGAGGGAGTTTATCCCTCTTGCTGAGACCAATTTTGATGGTCTTCTGTGGAATGATCTGTGAGATCTAGTCGTGGATCATTTACTCTGTTTAGATCCAACTGTTGATTTTCTATTCTGATTGGGTGGTAGGGTGATGCCAAGGTTAATTTTTTGCCTGGTTCTGTTATTGTTGCCATTGTCGTGGACTGAGAAGGGGAGAATTGAGAAGGAGATTGTCAACAAACTCTTTGTAGGGCCAAACTTGGCCTCTAGTTGATTGTTAGACTAAAAACTCAATTGTTCAAACTAGCAACAATGACATACTATTATGATGACGAATTTGATTGGAAGAGGTAAGGATTATCATCTAACTGATGATCCCCTGATCCAGAAATCATAGCTTAGATAAAAGATGATAGTTTGGAGAAAGATCTTTTGTGGGAGGTCACAGAGCAAGGGGTGATTGATCTAGTTCTTGCATGCTCCACTATAAAGGAGATGTAGATGTTATTACAGTCTACGTATTCGTATTCAGGGAAGAGTAGCATCTCTCATGCCTACTCTATCTCTCAGGCTTATTCCATATCAGACCAAGGTAGTCGAAGCTTGGAAGAGCACTTTGCTACCTTCAAGAAGACATGTGATGAGTTAATGCGCTATCTTTTCGTTAGAGGCTAATTTAGAGAAGATAAAGGCAAGAGAAGATATGCTTGATGTATTGACATTCATTGGCAGTCTGAACTCTTCATATGAGCACTGAGACCATTAATGATTGGTACTAATGCTTCAAAGAATCTCCAAGATACTTTTCATTTGATCATAGAGATGTTTCCGACTCACTCAAGTTTGGAGCCTAGTGTAGAAAAATCTGTCTTGGTTGTTTTCCCACAAAGAAGTGAATCAAGCCGTGGAGGTCGTTTTGGTCATGAGGAGGTCATGGTAACTATTCTAGAAGAGGAGGTGTGTATTCAGGAAGAGGATCTATTGGTAATCATCTTGAGAGAGTCAAATGTCATTATTACCATGGATTTGATCATATATAATTGTCGCATAAAGAAGAAAAATGAAGAGAGGAAGGGTCCTATAGCTCATGTTGCCTCTATTACTGATCCTGCTAGTCCACATATGGATGAAGCTACTTTGGAGAGCTTCAAATTATTTTAACAATTTTATCTTTCTCATATACAGCCATCTTCTATCGCTACATTTGCAAAGACATGTAATTATATTGCTTGTTTTTCCTCAGTAGCTCCTACATCATGGGTGATTGATTTAAGAGCATCAAATCAATGACAGGGAATTCAGGTATATTGTCCACTTTCTCACATATCTCTCATCCGCCTGTCAGATTAGCTGATGGTTCCACTTTTCCCATTAGTGGTGTAGGCTCTATTACCATAAATTCATCTATGTCTCTACAATTAAGTTCTATATATACATCGGTTTCCTTCCAACTTGCTTTCTATTAGTCAACTCATGAAACCTTTAAACTGTTATGTAATCTTTTATCCTCATCATTGTGTTTCGGGAACTAGGAACGAGGAGGACGATTGGCACAGTACAGATGTCTGATGGTTTGTATCAGTTGGATAGTTTTTCAAAGTCTACTACATGCTTGAGTGATTCTACAGCCTTGGACTTGCACTATCATTTAGGGCATCTGTCATCAAAAAATCTAAAGAAGTTATGACTAGAGTTATTTGCTGCCACTGAGTTGGTATGTGAATCTTGTCAGTTAAATTGTGTGTCTTACCCTCTCTGAGTCAATAAGCGAGTTAGTCACCCTTTTAAGATTAGTACCAATGACTAATGGTCTCGGTGTTCATATGAAGAGTTTAGACTGCCAATGTATGTCAATACATCAAGCATAGAGATGTTTTTGACTCACTCGAGTTCGGAGCCTAGTGCAGAAAAATCGGCCTTGGTTGCTTTCCCACAAAGAAGTGAATCAAGTCATGGAGGTCGTTTTGGTTGTGGAGGAGGTCATGGTAACTATTCTAGAAGAGGATGTGTATATTCAGGAAGAGGATCTATTGGTAATCATCTTGAGAGGGTCAAATGTCATTATTACCATGGATTTGATCACATGAAATATAATTGCTACGTAAAGAAGAAAAATGAAGAGAGGAAGGGTCATATAGCTCATGTTGCCTCTATTACTAATCCTGCTAGTCCACATATGGATGAAGTTACTTTGGAGAGCTTCAAATTATTTTAACAATTTTAGCTTTCTCATAAACAGCCATCTTCTAGCACTACATTTGCAAAGACGGGTAATTCTATTGCTTGTTTGTCCTCAGTAGCTCCTACATCACGAGTGATTGATTCAAGAGCATTAGATCACATGACAGGGAATTCAAGTATATTGTCCACTTTTTCACATATCTCTCATCCACCTGTCAGATTAGTTGATGGTTCCACTTTTCCCATTAGTGGTGTAGGCTCTGTTACCATAAATTCATCTATGTCTCTGCAATCAGTTTTATATATGCCTCGGTTTCCTTTCAACTTGCTTTATATTAGTCAACTCACAAATCCTTTAAACTATTGTGCTGTATTTTATCTTGATCATTGTGTGTTTCAGAAACTGGGAACAAGGAGGATGATTGGCACAGGACATATGTCTAATGGTTTGTACCGCTTGGATAGTTTTTCAAAGTTTATTTCATGCTTGAGTGATTCTACAACCTTGGACTTGCAATGTCATTTGGGGCATCTGTCATTACAAAATCTAAAGAAGCTATGACTAGAGTTATTTGTTGTTACTAAGTTGGTCTATGAATCTTGTCAGTTACATTGTGTGTCTTACCCTCTCCGAGTCAATAAGCGAGTTAGTTTGTGAATCGTGTTTTTCTATATTTAGAAAGTTCTGTGCTAAAATAAAAACACGACTTGATGTCACTGTTTAGATTCTTCATAGTGATAATGTAACAGAATATTTATGTTTTGAATTTTAGAATTTATGTCAACTTCTGGTATTCTTCATGAATCTTCTTGTACTTATACTCCTCAACAAAATGGTATTGCCGAATGCAAAAACGTCACTTGTTAGAAGTTGCTAGAACTTTGCTCATTCATTGCTAGATTCCTCATCATTTTTGGGGAGATGCGGCCCTTACTGCTGCATATCATATTAATCATATATCCTCCACTGTGTTAGATGCGCAAACACCATTTTTTGTCTTATTCCCTAATGAACAACCATTTGTTGTTCCTCTAAGATTTTTGGTTGCGTCTGTTTTGTCGATGAACATAATCCTAGTCATGCAAAGTTAGATCCTCAATCTATTCAGTGTGCCTTCTTAGGCTACTCTCGTTCTGAGGAAGGATATCATTGTTATAGTTCTATCCTTCATCATTGCTTTATATCAAATGACTAGAATCAAAGTCATTCTTTTCAGGTAGTTCATCAGCAATTAACACTTAGGACATGATATTTTATGAATACCCTGTATGCGTCAAAATTTGCTTATAGGTCCTAAACACAGCTCAAGACTGAGAAAAGACGAAGAACGTCATCATCTAAGTTAAAGAATAGTAGCCAAAGTAGAGTAGCCAAAGCAAAAAAAACAAACAAAGAAGAACACAAAATGATAACTCAAAGGGACACAGAGCTATCTCACAGTTGGTGAGATAGACTCCACTGTCTCGCATTTCCAAGACAGTGTAGTCTGTCTCGAATACACGAGACAGTGAGAGCTGTCTCGCTAACTGTGAGACAGATTCTCGTGTTTTCTGACGGTTTTATGATTTTTTTTGCGGGGTCCATGTAGCTCCATAACTATTGGGAAATGTTTATTAACGTTAATGGATGGTTATAGCCATGAAATACACTCACTATCCATAAAAATTGTGGCATTTAATGCAATTTTACTAGTGGGACGATGGTTACAAACTGGCTGGAACTATCTCCCTAAGCCGAGATATAGTAAACACAGTCTCACCCAAAGGAGGTAGTGATTGTCAGTTGTTTCAACTTATTTTTGATGGTTACGGCTTCCAATGGCTATAAATACCCCTTGGCATACTTGTGCATGAGGTACTAACAAACTGACGAAGCATTCGCAAGAGAGACACTGGTGTTTGGCGAACTTTGAGCATAAGAGAGAGTGCTATTCACCATTTCAAGCATCTTCAAGAGTTCTTTGGTGTTTCCTCGAATTCAATTATTAACTTATTCTTGAGAAGAGTATATATCTTACCTCGCTAAGATATTTACTTCAGTTCTTGTTTCCACGTCGAAATATCAACTTTCAACCTTCTTCATTTTCGGCTTGGAACGTTGATTCGGTGGTCCACGGATTACGCATCTCTGGCACAGGCAAAGATCTCACGTAAGTAGAAGCTACTATGTTGGTGTTTCTATGTGTATTTTGAGGTAGCACCACGGTTTTATTTTTATTGTAAAGAAAAGTTTTACACGTGTAAGGCTCATTCTTTTATTTCTATTAAACGGTTTAATAGAAGCTACAATAAAAATTGTTCTTGACGCAAACATACCAAGACAATCTTCAAGATTCAATTGTGATCACTCAAGCATGTGACTCAACTTTGGATACTACCACTGCTTCAGTACCTGATGAGCCTGCACCTATGCAATAATTCCCTCTGATTCCTATTCCTGTAATGCCTACTGAGCCTATATCGGATCTAACCCTTAATTCTACATCGCTTGAGCCCCTGAACCTTCATGTCCCTATTGTGCTACACAAAGGGGCTCATTCTATTGCGAACCCACTTCATTGTTCTACCTCCTACACTCATCTGTGTTCTACACACGATGCAATCCTTTCCTCAATGGACAATTATACTATTCCTAAGACTGTATCTGAGGCATTGGCACATCCTAGCTGGAAGCATTCTATGATTGTGGAGATGTCCTCTATTCAGCAGAAAGATACGTGGGATCTGATTCCCCTCCCTCCGAGGAAGTGTGTTGTTGGTTGTAAATGGTGGTTCTTTGTTAAGCTGAATCCAGATGGCTCTCTTGCTAGTCTGAAGTCTCGATTGGTGGCCAAAGGATATTCTCAGGCCTATAGACAAGACTATACTAATACTTTCTCTCTAGTCACCAAGATGAGCTTTGTTCGTCTTGGTTTCTCATTTCATTGTCCATTGCATCAGCTCATTATCAAAAATGTACTTTTACATGGCATTCTTGAGAAGGACATTGTCATCTCTGGTGATGATGAGGTGGGTATTTGTGATCTCAAGGTATATGTTCAGAATCAGTTTCAAACAAAAGATCTTGGGTGATTAAAATATTTCTTAGTGATTGAGGTCGCTCGATCTAAGGAGGGAATCCATTTGTTATAGAGAAAATATGCATTGGAAATACTCTCTGAAAATAAACTGTTGGATTGCAAACTCTGTCATACCCATGAATCCAGATTTCATGCTATTACCAAATCAAGAAGAATTACTAGATGATCTTGCTAAATACATGAGATTGGTTGCTCAGCTGAATTACCTAACTGTCATTTGACTAGATATTTCATATTATGTTAGTATTATGAGTCACTTTCTAAAGCCATCTCACATAAGTCACTAGGATGTAGCTATCAAGATTCTCCAATACCGGGGGAACTCTCCAAGAAGAGGACTATTGTATACTGATAGAATGCTAAGTAGAGTTGCAGGTTTCTATGATGCGGACTGGGCAGGGTGCCCAACGAGAAGATCCGCTACATGGTATTGTTTGTTTTTAGGTGGAAATCTAGTATCTTAGAAGAGCAAGAAGTAGCGTGTGGTATCTCACTCTAGTACAGAGTTTGAGTATCATGCTATGGTAGACATTACTTGTGAAATGATATGGGTCAAACGATTTCTTGTGGAATTAGGTGTGACACAACATAACTTAATATGGTTATATTGTGATAATCAAGTTGCTATCCATATTGCTTCAGACCCAGTATTTCACGAGCGAACCAAGCATATTGAAGTAGATTGTCATGTGGTTCGTAACAAAGTTGTTGGAATTGAGAAAGAGCCCCCAGAGACTGAGACAAGGCAAACGCGCACATGTCATCTGTTAGCAAATATGCTTACTAAATCTCTTGCTCATGATAGGATACAAGTCATTTGTGACAAGTTGGGTATGGATGATATATATACTCCAACTTGAGGAGGAGTGTTAGAATTTAGGGAATTATGTTTTAGTCCCACATCAGAAGTTTGTGAGGAAGGGTAATCATGTATCCTCTAGAGGCACTATCTATCTTAGAATAAAGAAGATAGATTATAAAAAATATTTCCTGTTATCAACAAAGTCTAAGACATGTAAGCAATGACGATAATTAGCATGTGTTAATTGTGGGTTTACAAAAATGACTAAGGTGCATAGTTTATTTAGTGATACTTGAGGAGTCTGAACCGAGACTTTGTCCGCTCTGGAAACAAAGGGAACAAGCTAATGTCAAAAAAAACAATATTAGTAAAATAATATGAGGTGGGTTTGAAGATAAAGAAACATTAAATCCTTATCAAGAACAAAAATTACTAGGTAAATCTCATAATTGTTGTCATACAAAATTGAATTAATGTGATCCTCCTATCTCCTCTACAAACTGAGCACCTGTATTTTTTATACTATTATTTTTTTCCCTTGTCTTTTGCAGTTTTCTTATAATGTAAAATAAATGCGCATATGAAGTATATAATGCGAATAATTTGTTCCGTTTAGGGCTGTTTGGTTCTTTTTTTAACTCGGTGGAAAAGTTTTACACCGCCTTCACATCAGATTTTTCGTGGCCACGTAGGATATAAGCTTTCCGTCGGTTTTTTTTCAATCTTTGGTTCGCTAGGGTTGAAGAAGGGAAACTCGGTGAAAATTGCCGCCAAATCAGATTTTTTTTTCTCTCCCCCAATTCATTCCTCAACCACGTGAAATCGACGAAAACTGCAGCCACGTCGGCTTTTTGCCATATAAACAAAAGTTTTTCCTTTTTTTCCATACGAACCAAACACAAGAAAAATAAATACATTGGTTTCCCACCATTTTTTTTGTACGAACCAAAGCGAAACAATTTATTTCTTGGAAAGTTTAGAAAACTCAAAACTTATGTTTTTGTACATGGAAATGCATTTTCCTATATCTAGGAAACGAACCAAACAACCCCTTAATGGATTATATACGAGGAATCTAGCAACACATGATACACAACTCTCACAAAGATTCTCCGAAGGGAAACTTTGAGATCTTATCAGGCCTAAAAGGACCTTGGTGATCTGATTGCTGGTGAAGTTATAATTGAAGAAGTTTGGTGAAGAACAGGTGTTGGGATCGGCAGGAGTTAGTTTGGGAGCTGCGCGGTCGACCGCGACGCAAGGCCGGTTGATCGTGAACGTGCACAGACTCTAGGAGGAGTCTGGATTTGGCGTGGTCGACCGCCTCGGTCGACCGCAGGACCCTGTAGGACATTTTTGGGCTCTGTCGTTTGTCGCGATCGACCGTCGCGGTCGACCGCCAGACCTTGTAGGAGTTTCCAGGTTCTGTTTGTTGGTCGCGGTCGACCGTGGTGGTCGACCACGTAACGGGTCAGGTCTAGTTTGAGTTTCCTGTTCTGATTTGGATTTTGGTGTTTGTATAAATACCAATATACGTTCTAGGGTTTCTGAAGGCTAGAGTTTGGGATATTTGAAGCACAAAAAAGAGGTATTTTCTGAGCTATTTGTTTAGGGTTTATTTGGAGAGATTAAGAGCCTTGTGGTGAAATTAGTTTGTTCCTTCGAGTGATTTGTAATCTCAATTTGTACTCTTATTCTCTATTAGTGAAAAACCTCATCCCCTTCTTGCCCCGTGGACGTAGGCAATTGCCAAACCATGTTAAAATTGGTGTTTTGAGTTTGTGCATTGATTTTGGTTGGATTTTGCCTTCTTTGATCGGCGGTTGGTTTGGTTCCTCGACACGAGTTTTCGCCAACAATTGGTATCAGAGCTCGGGCTACGCTTGGGCTATTTGAAGGAGTAGATCGATTTGAAAGCTCGTCTAGGATTTCAGTTGATGATAAAGGTGGGATCTTTTTGGTAAAAACTCTATCTTTTTCAAGTTTGGATCTATTTCTTGTTCGTTTCCGCAATTGTTTGTTGGTGTGTTGAGGATTATAGCCGAGAAAGAAGGTGTTGAGGGTGGTTCTTCAGGTATAAAGACTATCCAAAGTTTGAATATCTACTCGATGAAGATTGACGTGGAGAAGTTCAATGGCACTAACAATTTTGGACTTTGGCGATGCGAAATCTTAGGTGCGCTCAATGCACAGAATTTGGAAGATACATTAGAGTTGGACGGGAAACCGAACGACATTAATGAGAATGTTTGGAAGAAAATAAATAGAACGGCGTGTGGTGTGATTAGGTCTTGTCTCACTCAAGATCTAAAATATGATGTGATGAATGAGACTTCGGTGTAGAAGATTTGGGAGGTCCTAGAGAGCAAGTACTTGACGAAGAGCGTTAAAAATCGTTTGCATTTGAAGAGGAGGCTTTATCGCTTCTAATTGAAGAAGGGGGCATCCATTGGTGATCACATGAACCACTACACGAAGCTTCTTACAGATTTAGCGAATGTAGATGTTATTATTAAAGATGAGGACAATGCATTGCTATTGTTGAGTTCCTTGCCCGACGAGGAATATGAGACCTTCGTCCTTACTCTTATTAATGGGAAGGCATCTCTTTCATATAGTAAGATCACCGCTGCACTTGTGAATTACCAACTTAGAAAGAAGGATAAATAGACTTCTATTGAGCTGGTAGCGGGGGCATTGGTTGCAAGAGCAAAGAGTCCAAACCGAGGTAGAAGGTCGCAGTCTAGAGAGGCACATCTTGGAACTCGTAGGAATTAGTGTGTTTTTTGTAAAGAAGACGGACATTAGAAAGCCGAATGCCCAAAATTGAATGATCGAGCTAGGAAGAATAAGGAAAAAGCGATTGAAGCTTCAGAGGTGAATGTTACCAAGACTAGTGGTGATATTTCAGATTCAGATTCTTCGGGCTATTCGTGTCCAGCACTTCTGTCAGTTTGTGTTGCTGACTCCACCGAGTGGATGTTGGATTCGGGTACCTCATACCATATTTGTCCTAGGAAGGATTGGTTCTCCAGCTTTCAGGAGTTAGAAAGAGGGTATGTTGTGCTCATGGATAATGATCATAAATGCCCTATTGGTGGTATCGGTACCATTCGTATTCAAATGAGTGATAGGGTGATTCGAAAGTTGGTTGAAGTAAACTTTGTTCCTTAATTGAAGAAGAACATTATTTCACTTGGAGTTTTGGAGGCAGCAGGCTATAGGGTGACATTGGCGGATGTATGTTTGAAGGTTATATTTAGGTCCATGATTGTGATGAAGGGCGTCAGAAGGAGTAACTTATACTATTTGCTTGGGAGCATGGTGATTGATAGAGTGCTGATGACTTCATTGGAATTGGCTAGACTATGGTGTTGTTTGACGTTGGGGTATTTGATTGGCGATGTCGTACATAGGTTGTTGAGGAGTGCGTTGACCTGCAAATGGAAGTCCTTTGAGCACATTGGGATGAGCGAGAAGACCATGGCGGAGTTTGATACTTCTATCCATCGATCGAGAGGTCTTTTAGGAGGTGTTCAGTCAGGCATTCGGGGGGCTTCCAAGGAGGCATCATTGGAAGGTAATCGTTTTTTGGTTGCTGTAGTTGGGGATTGTACTAGGCATTTATGGGTCGCAACCAAGCCCTGTTGGTTTGAAGTCCTAGTAGTCCATAACAGTTGGGAGAAGTGTGTTGGCAAAAAGGTTATCAGCCGTACTAGCTCGAGTAGGAGTTTCTTCTTGCATTTGTGCCGAGCTCATGGCAGTAGGAGATACTTTATTGGAGAGGAGACATTGAGGCGACGATATGAGATGACAGATTTGATGAGTTGTTCCTTGCTGGAGGAGGATCGGTGTTGGTTGTTGAGCATTGGACTTGGTATTCGGGCTTCGACACGTTTGGGTCATCTTATACATAGCTTGTCGACTGCTGTATTTAGTGATTTTGGATCTGGTGGAGCTGCTTCAGATTTTGGTTGGCGTCGGATATTTGGTTACCCAACACTTGGTCACATCAAGGATATGAAATTTGATCCGATTGCACGCTTAGGATTCAGAGGCTCGTTGGCTATCATTTGGGAGCTTTTGATTTCTTTCTGAGTAGGTATGTCACATTAGACTCTCGGTAGGTGGAGAGTTTGATCAGATCAGTTGGATATTACAGCGGGTGGAGGGTGATGCTACTCCACATTGGGTGGATATTACTCTACATATTCCAGGTCATTCTGTATTATTTGGGACTTCAGCTGAGGTGACATAGCATGGGGGTCATTCAGTTTCGGATGCAGATGACGTGTTGATTGTTTTGAGTGCAGCTGATAGGCGTAGTTTGGACATGGCTATTGGTTCACCTCAGGCAGAGGTGTTTGGATCACTTCAGTTTGAGGCCATTGGAGGTGCTATCAGTCACAGATTTGGTGATGATAGAGGAGGGTTGCATGCTCTTCTATTGGATTGAGGGTCTTTGGAGGTCATTAGGTGAATTACGTGAAGGCTTGATTCCTTAGGCAAGAGGATATGTAGGCAGTCAGTTTTGATGTAGCCGATTTAGTGAGAGACATTGACGTTTGGCTGAGTGTTCGCACTCCCGTTTGGGTCTCGACTTGTTGTGGATTGAGTCCGTTATCGTGAATAGTTTCACTTCGTACTGGACGTAACAAGTGAGGCATTTGGTTTGGTTGGTGTCGGCTCAGTTTTGGAAGAAACTTTACCGAGGTGGAGAACTGAAGAAATCGTGAAGAAGTTTGGTGAAGAACAGGTGTTGGGATCTGCAGGAGTTAGTTTGGGAGCTACGCGGTCGATCGCGGCGCAAGGCCAGTCGACCGCGAACGTGCATAGACTCTGGGAAGAGTCTGGATTTGGCACGGTCGACTGCCTCGATCGACCGCGAGACCCTATAGGATATTTTTGGGCTCTATCGTTTATCGCGGTCGACTGCCAAACCCTGTAGGAGTTTCCAGTTGGTCGTAGTCGACCATGACGGTCGACCGTGTAACGAGTCAGGCCCAATTTGAGTTTCCTGTGCTGATTTGGATTTTGGTGTTTGTATAAATACCAATATACATTCTAGGGTTTCTAAAGGCTAGAGTTTAGGATATTTGGAGCACAGAAAAGAGGTATTTTCTGAGCTATTTGTTTAGGGTTTATTTGGAGAGATTAAGAGCTTTATGGTGAGATTAGTTTGTTCCTTCGAGTGATTTGTAATCTTAATTTGTACTCTTATTCTCTATTAGTGAAAAACTGCATCTCCTTGCCCCGTGGACGTAGGCAATTGCCGAACCACGTTAAAATTAGTGTTTTGAGTTTGTGCATTGATTTTGATTGGATTTTGCCTTCTTTGATCGGCGGTTGGTTTGGTTCCTCGACACGGGTTTTCCCCAACAATAATGAGATAAAATACATTTGTGCATACAATGATTGTTTATAAGTTTCTCGATGCATTAAGTTCAATTATCCCTTCTTATTTTTCTTCATTTACTTTTTTTTGTGCGAGTAAGGAAGAACAAAGTTGTGATGAAATCAAATGTAGAACCTAGCCGCTGGTGTCCTTAATCTTCCTATCTTCAATCCACCTCTTCTCTCCAAATGGTTATGAAAGTTCTTGACCGTAACTCCATCATTAGCCGTGACTTCAACTCCCTATATTCAAAAGATCAATCCAACCCTCTCTACACACCTCCAAAGGGATCAGTGTCTAAGTTTTTTCTTGATTTGCACTTTATTCACCATGCTTTTTTAAGTGTAGTTTAGTGAAAATTAGGTCATAGAACACCTATCCGTTTCTGGGAAGATAAGTGGACTGAGCATAACTTTCTAAGTAGCCTATTCCCCAAAGCTTTCCACCCGACTTTCTCTGCCAATTCTAATGCCAACTATGGATATCACCACAACAGCTCCTAGATGTGGCACCCTCTGCTTAGAAGAGGATCAACCCCAGAGGAGAGGAATGAGATCACAATATTATATTCACTCCTTGAATCTGCAAATGGACTAAATAACTCCACTCAAGACAATATATAGTGGCCTCTGCTTTCATTAGGAATTTTTTTAGTAAAATCCTTTTACTCCTTGATCAACTGCGGATGTAATATCAAGGTGAAAACCTTTTTTCGAATTCTCACAAAAAGGAGACTTCAAACCAAAGAAAATTTGTTGCAAAAAGGATGGTCGGGTGACACTAATTGCTCCTTTTGTAAGCTGGAGATGGAATCAGACAGTCATCTTTTCTTCGCCTGCTCTTTCACGAAAGTTGTCTGATCTCACTTTCTCCCTTGATTTCCTTCAGTGCATTAGTTAGACGACTTTGATATCCTTCTTGCATCAAATGATAGTTTCCTTACCAAACAACAAACTTAAATCTCTATGGAAAGTTCTCCTCTCTACCTTTTGTTGGTGCATATGGACTAGTCATAATGTACAATCTTATTTTCAATGATACTCAAATTCACCACATAAGCTTGCATCTAATGTGGTGCAATTTGTATTATTATGGGCAGGGAACTCTAATAACAATAACGTTGAGCATGCCCACAGAATTGCCCATGAACTTGGAGTGGATAAACTGTTGCAGGACGCCTCTGAGGACGCTCTTGGTGACAACTTCCTCCGAGCTTCTTAGTCTCTGTCAATTTCAGTGAACTTAATTATCTGGTGTTGATTCATGCTAGTTGAAAACTCTTTTTGCGTATGTTTACTTTGTTTGTACCTTTGGTTATGCTGGGTGTTCCAGGCTTTTAACAATCAGTTCTTTGTCTTAATATGGGGTATTTGTCGAACTTTTCGGACATTTAATATTGTGCATTAGGTGAAGACAAGGTGCTCTCCCTAATCTCTAGTTTCTAATTATTTCTGTTGATAATAGTGTATTGTAGTGGGTTTTAGTCCCACATTGC
>BQKN01059932.1:57836-74326 GCA_022839385.1 Asparagus kiusianus
AGTCATGTCCCTACACTCATGAGCAAAATGGTGTTGCTGAACGCAAATATCGTCATATCCTCGATACTGCCCGATCAATGCTCATTTCTTACTCTGTTCCTCGTCGTTTCTGGGCTGAGGCTATTCTCACCGCGACTCATGCCATTAATATCACTCCATCTAGCTCTCTTTCCGATGCTACTCCTTATAGTCGTGTTTATACTCATCCTCCCCGTTATGATCTAGTTCGCGTTTTTGGTTGTCGATGTTTTGCTCTTCTGCCATCTCACGAACATGATAAATTGTCTCCCAGAGCTGTTTCTTGTGTTTATTTAGGAATTAGTTCAGAACATCGAGGTTATTGTTGTTATGATCCCGCAACTCGTCGAGTTCATATATCTCGTCATGTTCAGTTCGAAGAGGATTCTCCATATTATTCTGCTTCTGATGACTTTAATTTCCTCCACTCTACTGATCATGCTTCCCCGTCAACTGCATCACCCACTTCTTCACCTCAATTTTCCTTTCGAGATCTCCCTGACATCTCTCCCTCTCCTTCTGCTGACTCTTCCTCGCCTGAGTCTTCTCTTACACCATCTAATCCATATCCCGTGGACACAACTCTCACTCCAGAAAATACTGTTGATCTCCACGCACCTGCGCCAGCATCTCCCCCGCCTGAGGTTCCTCTTGCTCTTCGTCGAGGCAAACGCCCACATGTCATGCCTGCCCGGTATGCTTCTGTTACTTCTTATTCACCTATCTTTTATAACTTTCTTGTTGTCATTCATACTATTGTTGAGCCAAAGTCCTTCCAAGAGGCAGTTCATATTCCAGAGTGGCGACAGGCTATGGCTGAGGAATTTCAAGCCTTTCAGCAAACTCATACCTGGGATGTTGTTCCATGTCCTCCTGGGATCTCTCTTGTTGGCAGTAAATGGGTTTATAAGGTCAAGTTTCGTCCTGATGGCACCATTGAACGTCGAAAAGCTCGTTTAGTGGCTCGAGGTTTTACTCAGCAACAAGGTATTGATTATGAGGAGACCTTTGCTCCTGTTGCTCAGATGCCCACTGTTCGTACTCTCCTTGCGGTCGCTGCTGCTCATCGTTGGCCTTTATACCAGATGGATGTCAAAAATGCTTTTCTTCATGGCTCTTTATCAGAGACCGTATATATGCAACCGCCTCCAGGGTTAAATATTCCTTCGGGACATGTATGTCTCCTTCGCCGTGCTGTTTATGGTCTTAAGCAGGCACCCCACGCTTGGTTTGAGTGTTTTCGCGATGTCGTGCTCAAAGCGGGTTTTATAGAAAGTCATCAAGATGCTTCTCTGTTTGTTCGCACTACATCGTGTGGCAGAGTTTTATTACTCATCTATGTAGATGATATGATCATTACAGGTGATGATATGGCAGGTATACAATACGCAAAATCTCAGTTGCAACAACAGTTCCACATGAAGGATCTTGGATCTCTTCGGTATTTTCTTGGTCTGGAAATTTCTCAAGGCCCCCGGGGTGTATTACTGTCTCAACAGAAGTATCTTTCAGTATTCTAAATCAAGCTGAGCTAACTGATAATACAACTGTCGATACTCCACTCCAGCAGAATGTCAAACTTTGCTCCACTGACGGTGAGCCTCTATCTGATCCTACCCGATATCGACATCTTGTTGGCCAGTTGGTCTATTTGTGCATCTCTCGACCAGATATCTCTCATGCTGTTGGTATTGTCAGTCAATTTGTTAGTGC
The DNA here is from genome assembly GCA_022839385.1 of Asparagus kiusianus. Lineage (NCBI taxonomy): Eukaryota > Viridiplantae > Streptophyta > Magnoliopsida > Asparagales > Asparagaceae > Asparagus > Asparagus kiusianus. The sequence continues at coordinate 59,568 of BQKN01059932.1, forward strand.
CCCACGTTCTGTACACTATGCTGTCTTATTACGGATTCTTCGGTACCTCCGGGGTACTAGCACTCGCTCTCTTTTGTTTCCTGCTACATCTAAGTTAGAGCTTTGTGCATATTCTGATGCTGATTGGGCTGGTGATCCAACTACCAGAAAGTCTACCACAGGTTATTGTATATTTCTTGGTGATTCCCTTATTTCTTGGCGAAGTAAGAAACAAGATGTTATTGCTCTTTCCAGTACTGAGGCAGAGTATCGTGCAATGTCCACAACGGCTAAAGAGATTATTCATCTTCGTCGCATTCTCAGTGATTTCGGTATTTATGTTACGACTCCTACTCCTCTCTACTGTGATAATAAGAGTGCCATCCAGATTGCTAATAATCTAGTATTTCATGAAAGGACCAAACATATTGAGATCGACGCTCATTTTGTCTGTCACCAAGTTATCAAGGACAAGACAATTCTACTTCCTCATGTTTCATCCGCTGACGAGCTTGCAGATTTCTTCACAAAGGCCTTACCTGTTCATCGGTTCCAGTTTCTTGTACGCAAACTCACTTTGTTTGATCCAACATGAGTTTGAAGGGGGCTGTTGATAATAGTGTATTGTAGTGGGTTTTAGTCCCACATTGCTTGGGAGAACAAACCTCATACTCCTCTACTTGTATAAATATATGTGCACACTCAATATTCAATTCAAGGGAAATTTACCCAAGATTCTCTCTCTCTCTTACTTTAACAATTTCAAAATTTTCCTCTTCTCCCCATTTTACCGTATGCATCCTTATTGTTTAATGAAATGAACATGACACCTCGCCCTATGTTTTACTTCAAAAAAAATGTAGGACCTAGCCAAGCAATCAACAGAATGAACACCATACAAAACATGCTAAATGCGCATGAAGCTTTTTCCATCAATATATATAAGAAACCATTCTTCTTGACAACATTCTAGCCACTATGTCAATATACAGCTAAACACCCCCCTGGAGCTCCCACCGCCCACCCCCCACTCACACACACGCGCAGACACACCCCACACACACCCACCCACCCCGCCCCTTCTCTCTCTTAAATTAATCCAACATGTAAATCGATCTGCACCTAAAAGGCGCTTTAACAACACACAGATGCCCATAATATGAAGCTTAAGGTCATTTTTATACATGTCAAAATAGAAAAAGATTTGTCGCGCAAAAGTTGAACTACTTTGTAGTTTTGTTGTGTAAATGTCCCTTTCTTCTCTAAAAATTTTTAACACGTTTTGATTATGAAGTAATATATGTGCAGGTTAAGTAAGCACGTACATCTGATTTTATGTAGCTAGTTGTGCACTATAGTCTATATAAGCTATTTCAACCTCATGTAGCCTACATCAAGTAAAAATTAGGGAGGCATTTGTTAGAACTTTTTTTTTGGTGAATGAAAAATGCTTTTATTCATTTACCAAAATATGGAAATTATGTACATCACTCTCTCAACATTGAGATAACTAAGCTTCTAAAAGAAAGTTATCAAAATTACAAAGATATTATCCAATCCCAATATTCATCTAAGATAGAACTATTTAGGCATATAGTTAAGATATCAATTTTGATATCCTTAACCAATTGAACAGCACTTTTAACTCTTTGCTGAAAAAATCTGACATTTCTTTCTATCCACAACCTGTACACAGCAGCCACAAGAGCCATCCTCCTCACATTTGTTTTGAATCCATTCCCTCTCTATCTAGTGTTAAACCAATTCATAAGTAAGTCCCATTCAGAAGTTTGCCAGTTCATTTTGAGCCAGTCCATGATGGTTAACCACACATCCCTTGAATATGAGCAATCAAAAAACAAGTGGTTTCTGCTCTCAGAAGCTGCACCTGCACACAATAGGCAAGCATTTGTGTTTATGGCTCCTCTTCTCAGCAATATGTCCTGTGTAAGTAATCTATTCTGTACCGCAAGCCACAACACAAATGAGTGCTTCGGAAAATTCAGTTTCCCCCACACTGTGTTGTACCAGGGAACAATATGTGAAACAGGGGAAAAAACAGTGTAAACTGCTGATAACTGCGTTTTAGAGTTCTTATAGCAAGTACTGAGAATTTGTTTTAAGTTGTCAATCCCTCCATTTGTTAGAACTTTGTTTGGGAATAACATTGTTTGTGTAATATTTCTTGTTTGACTAATAACAAACTCTTATGGGGTACTAATAAGTTTGTGAGATGATATATTTCAGGAATAAACAAATGCGAACAAGTTGTGACTCAAAGCGATGCAAAAATGAACATGAACAGTTGATTTTAGTCTTTAATGATTGATGATCATGAGGCAACCACCGATGGTCCATATGTCATCGATGGACCACAGTCAACGATATGATTTTCTAGAAATGAGAAATCGAACTATTGATGGACTACAGTCAGTCATCAATGATCACTTCAAGCATCGGTGTACTACAGTAAATAATTTGTGAATTTCAGAAACTAGAATTTGCACAATCAATAGACTATAGGGAACTTCGATGATCGGCATCAACCATCGCTGATAGGGTTTAACCATCGATTATTTGGATGATTTTTGGTAAATTTTTAGATTTAATCTCAGTCGTTTGATCATATATTTATTCTTCTATTTCAACATTGATTAGAGGATTTCTTTCCAATGCTATCAACATCCATTTGAAGAGGGATGGGAGAAGAGATTAACAACAAGAAAGAGAGATGAGATTTGTCTAAGTTTGAGAGATCAAATTCTAGGGTTATGAAAGTTTGAGTAAGCATTTGATTCCCTAAGCCTCATTCAACTTCTTCTCATCACGCTCAATATCAAGAGATTGTTTTAGCGAGAAGAAGTGCCCTTTTGTGTTCGACTCCAACACCGCTTCTTCACGGATCTTCAATGTCATTGATTTGAAGGGTAGGTTTTTAAAAGGGCTATAAGATCTTTTCAATTACGCTTTAATTATTTTTAGAGTTGGTCTTATATTTTAAACTTGTAATTTTGATGACATACTCAAACCGGAGTAATTGAGGGTTGGTGTGCTCAAGCCAAGGTAATTGAGTGTGGCTAGCTAGGCCTAGGTTTTTAATTCACTGTGAGGAGCTAGGTATCTCAACTAGTTTCAGGTAGATTTCAGGGTCATGTTTATAAAGCCTATTGAATTGGGTAGTGATTCAGGGATAACTCTAATCATAGTGAAGAAGGTCATTCGGGAGAAGGACGAATGGATGTAGAATTTTGATTTAAGCCGCTATAAAAATGTTGTATGTTCCTATGTTGGTTGCTCCTAGTTTTTTATTGTTTATTTTCCATTTTATATTCTGTTTCTATCCAAAAAAATGTGTAGCAATCCTATTCACCCCCTGCATCTCATTTCTAACAGAATTAAGATATTGCATTTAAAAAAATTGAGTAATTTAAATAAAATTTATAAGAATTGGTAAGACCCGTGCTTGAAGAGGAAAATTATTTTGCAATAACTCTATACATTGTTGAGTTGGGTGCACTATACATTAATATACTGACATATATGAATTATAAAGCAATGTGAAAGCGACAACTGTCACAGTAGCATCTATAGTAGGGCAATTAAAGCCACTAATTTCAAATTTCTCAATTAATTATTTAAGTTGTCAAAGTCCGCAAGCTTTTAGCCTTATTATGATAACAACAAATCTTATTTATGATAACAACAAGGGAAAATCTTCTTTTAACCCAAAATTTTACTCCAACTTATTTTTAAACCCACCTTCTTTCATTATGATCCATACACCCAAAATACAACACCCACTTATTTATAAACCCAAAGTATCACTTATTTATAAACTCAAATATCAAATACACCATATTTCTGGTGCTCCTCCCACTCAAAAAAACCCTAAAACACTCAAAAACACTCGACTACTGACGCATCGTGTTTATTGGCCGATTATCCACCGCGTCGGGCCGTCCTCGTTTAATTTCAAAGCTTCAGGCAAAGTATAGCACTTTACGGGAAAGTATAGCACCTTATGGCCAAAGTATAGCATCTTATGATAAAGTATAGCACCTTATGGAAAAAGTATAGCACCTTAAGGCCAAAGTATAGCACCTTATGCTCTCTGGAAATTCTGCACATGAAGTTGTCGAAAACCATTTCAGTTTTTTCCCCACAACGAAAACACTCGATGACTGACGCATCGTATTTATTGGCCGATCATCCACCGCGTCGGGCGGTCCTCGCTGAATTTCGAAGCTTCAGGCAAAGTATAGCACTTTACGGGAAAGTATAGCACTTTATGGCCAAAGTATAGCACCTTATGATAAAGTATAGCACCTTATGGGCAAAGTATAGCACCTTATGCCCAAAGTATAGCACCTTATGCTCTCTGGAAATTCTGCAGCTTTGAAATTTAGCGAGGACCGCCTGAGAGATAAGGTGCTATACTTTGGGTATAAGGTGCTATACTTTGCCTATAAGGTGCTATATTTTGCCATAAGGTGCTATATTTTGCCATAATGTGCTATACTTTGATCATAAGGTGCTATATTTCCCCATAAAGTGCTATACTTTGTCTGAAGTTTCGAAATTCAGCGAGGACCGCCCGACGCGGTAGATGATTGGCCAATAAATACGATGCGTCGATCGTCGAATGTTTTCGTTGCGGGAAAAAAACTAAAATGGTTCTCGACAAATTGATGTGCAGAATTTTTAGAGAGCATAAGGTGCTATACTTTGGCCTTAAGGTGCTATACTTTGCCCATAAGGTGCTATACTTTGCCCATAAGGTGCTATACTTTGCCATAAGGTGCTATATTTTGGCCATAAGGTACTATATTTTCCCGTAAAGTGCTATACTTTGCCTGAAGCTTCGAAATTCAACGAGGACAGCCCGACGCGGTGGATAATCGGCCAATAAACACGATGCGTCAGTAGTCGAGTGTTTTTGAGTGTTTTAGGGTTTTTTTGAGTGGGAGGAGCACCAGAAATATGGTGTATTTGATACTTTGGGTTTATAAATAAGTGATACTTTGGGTTTATAAATAAGTGGGTGTTGTATTTTGGGTGTATGGATCATAATGAAAAAAGATGGGTTTAAAAATAAGTTGAAGTAAAATTTTGGGTTAAAAAAAGATTTTCCCTAACAACAAATCTTAATTGGTCAACCCAATAGCTTATTATGATAAAAGGTGCTTTCATAAAAAGTGTCGGTAGTCAAAGAAATTAACAAGAATCGTGTGCTCAAAAGGAAAACATAATGAATTTAACTTCTATGTAGCTTGACAAGTCAACATTTTTCTTCATCTGTTTTTTAACACGTGGCATTCTCATCTAGTTGCTCGTCGAAATCTAAACTCACCAAAAAATAAAAACTGATATCTCTTATTTAGGGGGTTTTACATTAAGGGGGTGTTTGGTTGCACAATTATATAGAAAAGCTTTTTCAAAATGTCTGACAATGACAATTCTGTAATTAAAATTTTTTTGTAGATTTTCGTAAACTGTGTTTGGTTCAAAATAAAAACTGATCAAATCTTCAAAGCTCCCTTAGTTTCTTGGGAAAAAATCTGTAAAAGGAAAATTCAAGGTGGTTTGGGTGTATACTCTGCTGTAATATGGAATCTGGTCACTTCGGTTAGAACTATATGGTATATTCATATCAACAAGGAGCTGTTATGGATACAGTGGATTCATGGCACCTATCTAAAAGATAACACAATATGGAATGTGAAAATCAAAACAGGGGATTCTTGGATGTGGAAACAAATCCTCAAAGCTAGAGATAAAGCTATATTAAGCTGTGGAGGTGTTGAAAACTTGAAGAAGATTATCAGCTCATGTTATAAGAACTCTAAGGTTAAACTATCTGATCTTTACTCCTCTATTTCCCCAGCTTCCAATAAGGTGCAGTGGTTTAACACAATATGGGAGAATTTAAGCTTGCCAAAGCATTGTTTCATCTCTTGGCTAGCAGTAAATGACAGACTGCTCACAAGAGATAGATTGTTGAGGAGAGGGATCATTCAAGATGGACAATGCTGCTTATGCAATGATATAGCTCCTGAAACACGTAATCATCTATTTTTTTCAATGCAAATTTTCACAGGATGTATGGAATGGAGTAATGGAATGGCTTCAATTTAAATGGAGGGCTTGTGAATGGAACACATTGGTGAATTGGTTCAGCTGTAGGCTAAGAGGGAAAGGTATAAAACAAAGGGTGAAGAGGCTAGCCTTATCATCTACTATATATTCCCTGTGGAAGGAGAGAAATAATAGGATTTTTAATCAGGAAGCTAAGAATATTGATCAGATTATTAGAATGATTAAGGTGGATGTTATGACTGTCTCACTCAACAAGCCCATTTTTGGTGAAAATAGAACATGACTTCTCTCTTTGTAAATCTCTTACAGCATAATGGTTTTCAATGTCTGAAACTGATTCCTTGTGCACATGAAGCTGCTGATGATGCCTGAGAGGAAGGAAGCTTTAAAGAGATTCATGGAAGGGAGTTATTACAGTAAAGACTGCTATTCAATTTTTCAAATTGTTCCAGCAATGTACATTATCTCTTGTTTGCTCAGCTTTAGAGCTTTAGTTATAGGTTTTTCTTGGGTATCTCATACATATTATGAGGTTCTTGATGTACATAAACTTTTACATATTTGGTGATGAATAAAATTTCTTCATTTACCAAAAAAAATTACAGAAATATCTTCTGTAAAGTATAAAAAAGTATCAAAATTTACAGAAATCAATTTCCTCTCAAAATGGGCAGAAATCACCCAGAGATTTGACACCAAATTTACACTTTTCTATAAAGTTGACACTTTTCTATAAATTTAGGGGTTGTTTGGTTCAATTTCTACAAATTACAGGAAATCTTGTTATTTTCTATAAAGTTATTGGTTATTTTCTTGTTTTAAACCAAACAAGTAAAGTAAAAAAACAAAAAAATTAGTACTTTTTGACTTCTCAAAACTTTTCCTATAACTTTTTAAAGAATTACAAGGAAATCATATTTTGGGTGGAAAACATTTCCTATAATTTGTAGAAATTGAACCAAGCACCCCCTAAGAATATTCCAATATTTATTAACATATATGGAGAAAAATTATAAACAGGTTTATATTTCAAATTTTTAAAGCAACTAATTCCTTAAATCATGGACAAATCAATTTGAATTTCAAAAAGATTTCAGTTTCTAAGACATGTCATATCTTAAGAAGATCTCAAAATGATTAAATTTTGAATTTGAAAATTACTTAACAAATATTCCTTGAGACAATATTTTCACGTTCTCTCTTTCTCCATCCTCACAAACCGCCCACCCCACATCTAGTCGTTAGTCTGCCTCGAAGGTTTTCGCTTTTTTTTTGTCAATGAATGAAATTTTATTCATCACCAAGTATGAAAATGTATGTGCACATCAAAGTTACAAGAAAACCAAAGACTGGTTATATAAACCCAGCCTACACTTTTACAAACATATACAGATCTTCACCGCACGAATTTGTTGCTCGAAAGGTTTTCTCTTTGAAAAGGAATCTACTTGAGTATGTTTAAAAAAAAATTGTATGGTTCATTGGGTTTATTTTTAAGTTTTGACTTTTATTGTAAGATTCATTTTTCTAGGATTCATTTATTTTTTATTGTATCAATGAGACTAACTTTTTGTTAAAATTCTGAGCATGATATATCCAAGTTAAATGTTTTTTTGGTCAATGAAAAAGTGTTATTCATTAAACCAAATATGAAAATGATTAGTACATCAAGATCTCTACTAAGAGAAACTAACAACAAAAGAATTCCTAGTCAAGCATTTACAAAGATAAGAGCCATTCACTATTATCAGTAAGCTCGGGATTATTCAGGCAAATGGTTAAGGTATCAATGTTGATATCCCTAACCAATTGCATAGAGCATCTACACTTCTGCTGAAAAAACCTGGTATTCCTCTCTCCAAACATTGTAAATTGTAGCCGATATAGCCATTCTCTTCATATTCTGTTTAAAACCTTTACCTCTCAATCTTGTATTATACCAGCACATAAGAGAATTCCAGTCACAAGCTTGCCAATCAAATTTGAGCCAATCCATGATCGCTAACCACACTTCCCTTGAGAAGGAACAATCAAAAAAATAAGTGATTACGGCTTTGAAGAGCAGCACCTGCACACAGATAACAATTATTTGCATTAATAACTCCTCTCCTCAATAATCTGTCCTGTGTGAGTAATTTGTTCTGCACAGCAAGCCAAAACACAAAAGAGTGCTTCGGGTAATTCAACTTCCCCCATACTGTATTGAACCAGGACACTCGTTGAGACGTTGGAGAGAAAACAGCATACACAGCAGATATCTGGATTTTTGAATTCTTATAACAAGAATTAAGAATTTTCTTCAAATTTTCAACCCCATCGCAAGCACTTACAGCTTTGTCCCTGACTCTAATCAACTGCTTCCACATCCATGAATCCCCAGTTCTTGCACTAACCTGCCAAACATCCAAGTGCTTTAGATAATTGCCATGGATCCATTTTATCCATAATATCTCCTTATTCACATGAATATATCAAAGGCTTCTCAGAGCTGAAGCAAGATTCCATATAGAGGCAGAAAACACCCCCAATCCTCCATATTTTTTATCATAACAGACTTTGTCCCATGAGACCAACGGAACTTTAAAAGAATTTTCAGTCTTACCCCATAAGAACTTCCTACACAACTCATCCATCTTCATTGTGATTTTTATAGGGAGAATAAACTTTGAAGTCCAGTAATTTTGAATCCCTAAAATCACACTTTTAATGACTTGCAATCTTCCTACATAAGAGAGGTTCTTATGTTTTAAACATTTCTGAAGTTGGTTTGATATAGAATCAATAAGAGGGCTGCAATCAACATATGAAAGTCTTTTGCAAATGAGGGGAACTCCCAAATATCTGAATGGGATTGCACCTTGAGTAAACCCCAGGAAATTGTTTATATCTGATTTAACAGAATCCTGCACACCATCAAAATATATAGAACATTTGTTCAAATTTTCTTCCAATCCTGTGGTGGCCCTGAAGTCCTTGAAACACTGATAAAGCCTCTGAACTGAGTACAAGTCACCTTTGGCAAAAAGTAATAAATCATCCGCAAAAATAAGATGAGTTATTTTGAGATTTTTGCACTTTGGATGATATCTGAATAATCTATCATTCTATAACTGATTTAATCTCCTTGATAGATACTCCATGCCCAAAATAAAAAGATAAGGAGAGAGAGGATCACCTTGCCTTAATCCTCTCTCACCTTTAAAATAACCATGGAGTAAGCCATTGAGTGATATAGAGTATTTAGAGGAAGTGATGCATATCATAATCCAGTTAATCACTGCTGTAGGGAACCCCGGTCCCTTAAGCATCTCATTCAAGAAACTCCAGCTAATTGTGTCAAAAGCTTTTCTTATATCAATGTTCATCATAACTCTTGGTGAAATATTCTTTCTATTATAGCTTTTAGCCAGCTCATGAGCCAAAGAGATATTACTTGTAATTTGCCTACCTTTGACAAAAGCACTTTGAGCTTTATTCACAATGCAGCCCATGATAGGCTTGATTCTATTAGCTAGAATTTTAGAAATGAATTTATACAGGCAATTGCAGCAGGAGATGGGTCTGAAATCAGAAGGTGATTTAGGATATTTTACCTTAGGTATTAGAGTGATGGCAGTTGAATTTACCATTCTCAACAGTTTTCCATTCTTAAAAAACTGCTCAATAGCTAATGTGACCTCATCTCCAATCACATTCCAAGCTGATTTGTAGAATGCTACCCCATATCCATCAGGACCAGGAGACTTGTTCTCATCCATAGAAAAAATTGTTCTTTTGATTTCATCCTTATTTACTGGACTGGAAAGAAGCTGAGCTTGTAATTCTGTCAAGCAGGGACCAGATTGTATAGTTTGAATATCAAGTAACAGATTGACAGAAGTTTTTCCCATCAGGTTTTTGTAAAAATACACCAACTCTTTGGCAATCTCCTCCTGATCAGTAATTCTTTGACCCAGGCCATTGTATAGCACCAACACTTTATTATTATGCCTGTTAGATTTAATTGCAGAATGAAAAAAATTAGTGCATCTATCCCCCTTTTAAGCTCCAATTTATCCTTGCTTTTTGCTGTAAGAAAGAAAGTTCACAATCCAAGATTTTATTGTAAGTAGCCAAACACTCTCTTTCTTTTGTAATGAACTTAGGATTGAAAGGGCTAATATGCAGATTTCTTTGAGCTTCCTCCAATGCACCTTTTGCTCTCTGAACTTGTTCACTGATGTTGTGGAAGTGCTTCTTATTAATGTCTTTAAAGGCCCCTCCCAGTTGTTTCAGCTTTGTGCAAACTGAGAACATACTACAACCTTTTACTTTTGACTGCCAGATTGTAGAAACTATAGGGAGGAAACTAGCATGTGTTGTCCACATTTTAAAAAACTTAAATGATTTCTTCCCTCTTAAGCAATCATCATACACAGATACCAAAGCAGGGGAATGATCCGAAAAGCTTGGTAGTAAAAATTCAACTTGGCTGGAATTGTACAAATTAACCCAAGCATCATTCACTAGAGCTCTATCCAATCTGCTCCACACTCTAGAGTCATGATCCTGCTTATTGTTCTATGTATAAAAGTAGCCAATTGTTTTAAGATGATTTAAATGACAATCCTCAATAAAATCCCTAAAGTCTTTTACTTCATTTTCTATAACAGCTGAGCCTCCAAGTTTTTCTTCATTACTGATAACACTATTGAAGTCACCACATATAAGCCAGGGAACATCTCCTATTGATTGTTTCAGCATTCTCAATTCAAGCCATAAATCCTTTCTAGCCTCTTGTTGGTTAAAGCCATATACTGAGGAAAATATACAGTCCAATCTCTCATCCAATGTTTTAGCTGTGCATGTGATACATTGATCAGCTACTTTGATAATATGAATATCAATGACATTTGGATCCCACATAATCAAAATTCTAGCTTTACCAGAGTTACAAACATTTGATTCCCATCTCTAGTTTTGAGCAATTTTTTTGGTGACAGTTTGTAACAAACTCCCCTTAATCTTTGTTTCAAGTAAAGCAAGATAAGAAAGCTGATATTGTGATAAAAATAGCTTAACCAAATGTTGTTTAGAGGACTTGTTTAGTCCTCTAACATTCCAACAAGAAATATGCATCGTTTACTCCCCCCTCCCCCTCTATCAATAGAAGAGGGATCAATGTCCAAAATATCCATATATGAAAAGGAATTGGTAGGAATAGAAGCCCTTTTAGTTTTGTTTTTCTGAAACTGATACCAAGAGTTTTCCCCTTGGGTAACTTTAGAATCAAAACTCCTCCCAGAACTGGCTTGTGCAACATGCACAACATGTACAGATTCATGCACATCCTGCTGCCCAGATTTTGAACCTGAACTGCTTTGTACATCCTCAGTTTTTTTTATCCAGAGCACTTCCAATTCCAGATTGAGCTGGAACATCATTCATTTGATTTTTGCCTTCATGTCTAGCAACATGCACAGATTCATGCACAGCCTGCTGCCCAGATTTTAAACCTGACCTGCCATGCACATCCTCAGTTTTTTTTATCCAAAGCACTTCCAATTCCAGATTGAACAGGAACATCATTCATTTGATTATTGCCTTCCTGTCTAGCATCATGACATCCATAGTTCAGATTAAACTCCTTTCCTAACAACACCTTCTCATGTTCATGGACTATCTTCACATTCTGAGTGTTTTCCTCCACCTTATTAGTATTAGTAGGCAAAGGATTTTTATTATGCTTAGGGATCCATTGCTGAGTCCTCACAAATTTCCTATAGGAACTTGTGTCATGGCCCACATGTTTACACAGGTCACACCACTTAGGCTTAAACTCATAAATCACTTTCTGTTGAAATAGATTCCCTTTTGGGTCCTGAATAGTAATTTGATCTGGAAGAGGGGAAGGCAAGCTTACTTCCACTAGCACCCTTGCATATGTCAGTCATTGTCTGTTAGCGGTTAATCTGTCAGTTGCAATAGGACACCCTATAGCACTCACAAATTTGCTTATACTTTTGGCATTCCACAAATTAAGCCGCAAAGCTGGCAGCTGGATCCACATTGGATACACACAATCTTTAAAATTTTCAAATTCTACCCCATTAGACCAAGCCTTCAATAAAAGAGGTTGAGAACCAAAGAACCAATGTCCACTATACAGAATCTCATTCATATCCTCTTTTCCTTTGAATTTAAACGAGAAAACACCAGGCTTGAGCAAATAAACTTCAGGCAACCTATTTTTCTAGAATTTTTGAATATAATTTTCCACTGCCTTGAATTTTACATTGAGTCCCACAACATGACCAATTAGAGAAATTTGCCAGATTGAATTATTCTCATTCCATTCCTCATCATCAAAAGATTGTTTCTTTATTTTCAATAGTCACATAGGTCAAATTCATCCCACTTCCAGGCTTTCTATTATCCACAAAAAGACTTGCCCAGCTAGTTCCAGTTCCCCCCCTATGGGAACAAAATTGATCCCTTTTGGAGGATCCTCCATTATCAAATTTGTAGTAATATCAGTAGACCTCAAGATACCTGAATCTTTATTAATTGCTTTATTATCCCCCAAACTTGCACCCAATGTAACAGTAACATTTCTCTTAACCAGATTAGAAATCAAAGAGGTCTTACTTGAATCATTCATCTTTTCCAACTGAGATTCTTGAAAATAGATGAATTCACATCACCTTTTCCATTATCCATCTTATCCGCCCAAGAGACTTTGACTAAACTACATGATCCAGATGAGGGAGACTTACCAAGGAATCTATCTTGAATCTCTGACTGAGGAGCTAGCTGACGAGATTGAACCCCCGAAGGAAGAAGGGGAACACAATCTCGATCCTCAATTGCAGAATTCAAGATCTCTGCCATAGATCTTGACTTCTTTTCCCCTTTTGGCCCCGTCGATCCCATAGCGATGAAATCCTCATCATCTTCAACACTACGGACATCAATATGCTCATCCGAAGACAAAACGATCCCCTTTGAAGCTCTCAATCCGATCTCTAGGATTTTTTTTTCCACTAATCTTCTTCTTTTTTGCCATTAGAATCAAGGCGGGGGTGTAAGTTAGCAAGCAGAATCGCCTGCTAACGTGCACCGAGAGAAAAACCGCCAACCAGTGATGAATTTCCAAGTTAAATGTTTGCTGAAGTTTAAGATGTCGAAGTTCAATTTTGTTTCCTATCTAACAAAAGTTCAATTCTGTTGGAACTTTGAGTTATTTTTTGGTTAAAAGAATACGGCTACCAAAGTCAAAAATAAGACAAACTTTTTTATATTGTTTTAAAAAAGAAAATTTTGAGATAAGAAAGTTAAAAGTAGAGAAAATTGCCGGATATATGAAGCTCAAAAAATAACTTTAATATTGTGAAAGAAAATATTATGATCGAGTATTGAAATTTTGTTTTAACAAATTAAGTCCAGCGCATCGCACGGGTAGAATACTAGTCATTATTCAAAGCAAAACTGGAAGGTAAGACTGGAACTTTTTCAACACGATGTTATAAATTCTTCTGTTGATTTCTGAAAAGTGATTTGCTTTCATATCTATGTGAATAGCATGGGAAAGTAATATCAAGCTTTATTATGCTCAAAACTTAGCAAACTACCAATAATTAAGGAGCACGTGTGTTAATGCTACTAAAGTCACACTAGTTGACGTTCTAGATGATGAGAAATAGAAGTCACGGAGATGCCGATTTTGGAGGGAAAGCTTTCAACTTGTGTTACGTGTGGGTAAATATCTTTAAACATCATCATCACATCTAATAAACATTACTGTATCCTTGCGAGTCACATTTCTGAACATCATCATCATCATCATGGACTAAATTTTATAAATTATATGTTGCAATTAATTGTAAGTTCTAAATTTTTGCACGCACGTGTGGTTGTCGGGGTAAGGTTGCAAGGGCATTAATTAGTCTATGCTGACTTCTATTATGAATGTAATTGCTCCCTTATTAATATTAATCATTTAATGTTGTGTTGGGCTTATTTGATATTAACTTCCTGAATTTTATTCTAGCTATTTTCATATAAAATGATCTAAAACTTGTTTGTCATCAGATTATAGTCCCTCTTAACATTTTTAGATTAAAACATGGGGTGAAGAAACTCCTATAAACTTTATGTAACAAGTACTTACAAGTAATTTAGTTAGCTAGCTTATAGCTAACAAGTTCCATTATTCTGTGTTCATGAATGCATCAAGGGATGAGTTTGCAACCCATAATAAAACGGTAAAACTTTTCTTTTTTTTAAAAAAAAAGTGGTAAAATGCTTTCATGATATTAAAATTGTAATTATGAATTCAAAAAGTAACTTATGGGGCATTAATAAAAATTGTAAGGTTATATATGCATGGGCAAAAAGGCAAATAACTTTGTAGATGTATAAAAACAAAATCTCCTAAACTTTCTAGCGAATGATTTGCCTCTAGTTTAGGGTAGAATTAGTGGAAAACGGCGATAGCAATGATAATCATAGAGAAATCAAATTGAGTAACATAATTAATTACCTAGCATCCATCTCACCATATCTTATAATTGTAGAGAAAGGGAGAGGGCATTATAATAACATTGGGTACCACAAGTAATTAGCATTTGGTTCATCTTATAATCATATACTATTGGGGAGAGAGAGAGAGAGAGAGAGAGAGAGAGAGAGAGAGAGAGAGAGAG
>BQKN01059934.1:854-47385 GCA_022839385.1 Asparagus kiusianus
CATAAAATCGGGACTTAGGGTTTTTCAGGGTTTTTTCACGTCGGATTTTCTAGGCGATTTCTGGGGCGATTTCAGGCGATTTTCCGACGATTTTCGACCAGTTCTTCACCTCTTCTTCTTCTCTTCGTTTCTGATTTGTGTGGGGCTTCGATTTGGGAAGATTTGCTTCGGATTTCAAAGGTTTGTTCGCCTCCTTTTCTTTCAAATTCTGATTTTATTGAACTGCGACCATGTCTGTGTTGTTTCGATTGTGTTGGCTTAATTTCTTGTTGATCACATACTCAAAACCCTAATTTTCCTTTCGGGTTTCACTGTAGATCATACATTCGGTATGTCGCCACGCAAATCCAAGGGTTCCCGAAGCCGTTCGACTGCTCAGTCCTCTGAGGAGGCTGCCCCTGCTGCCGCCTCGCATGGGGGTAGGTTTCTTTCACCTTTTCACAAATTTAGATATTGTATTTCATCAATTTTATATATATATGCCTGTGTTTGTATGCAGATCCTCGTTTGTATCCTTTGAGATACCTTCGAGAAGAGCCGGCATCCTCCTTTGAGGGGATCGACGCTTAAAAGTGTTCGTTTTGCTTGGACAAAACACACTTCAGAACATACAGGGGCGATTTTATATCAACCCACATGTGTTAAAAGGTTTTGATATGCCGTTATAATGTCCGTGTATAGCGATGCATATCTCCTTTATACATGTGGGAGATGACAAATCGTCACGCCTGTTATGAAATAGCGATTATATCTCATAGAGTAAGATATACCGCTTTTTTCATAATTTTAGGAGTATCCTCACACCATTTACGTGTATGTTTTCTTTATCAGTCCAATTTCCTTCTACTGCCATTCCTGCTGATGCGGTTACTGGTCGGAGTGGTATTATTCATTCTCTTTATGAGGGATTACCCTTAATAGAGTCCGCTCCTCAATTTAAACCGGATTATAGTGAAGGAGCTAGAGAACTGATTCAGCGAGGTAGTTGCCGTATTCTGCGACGGATAATTACTGACACCCCTCTGATTTCAGAACGAGATGATAACAAATATATAAGAAAGCCGGATTTCTTGTTTGGTGACGCCATAAAGGATCCGGGGGTCGCATTCTGCAAGCCCGCACAATGGTTACATCAAAGTGGATCATCCTTCTTATATTTGCCGCCGATCCCTCGAGACCATTCGCTATTAAAGTTCAGAAATTTATCGGTTAACCGCGAAATGTTCTGGAGATTAACTGAAAATCATGAGAGCGTTCACTGTGGTTTCATTGGAAAGGAAGCCACTCCAGGTTCAAGTGAGAGAACTTCTATAAGAGGGCTTCATCCAGGTGTCTTAGGACTAGATAATATACCCCACAATGAAACAACATCACGAGCAAACATAGTGAAGAACCGGTTAGCGGCAGCGGGGAAAGTATTACCCAAAGAGAGTTTCAGATGTTATGGGTGGGTCCATTACTTTGGAGAGAAATGGTGGTGGACCAGAATGACTCGCTACGTTTTGAAACGTTGGGAGCGAGAATTAGCAGAATTGGGGTTGGCGGTTCCGATCCGTGCTACCATGAGTGGTCTGCAGATTAGTGTAGGTCATTTCCTCTGTCTGTTCGAGATCTACAACCCGGATACTAACACCTTCTTTACCAAGAATGGGGAGCTCGGACTACCACTGCATGAGATGATGCAGGTTTCTGGCTTGCCGTTGGGTGATGTTCCATATCAAGAGTTCTTCCCAACTACCAATCAGTTGAATAAGATAAAGGATCGGTCAGTTGTGACTCATGACGTTTTATGGGAGTTGACTTGCCACTACCACATAGCTACGGCTGAGATGGACACCAAAGCAAGGAGGAAGTCTCCTCAAGTCAGCTTAAAACAGTTCGCTGATTATCTATTCAAGAATCTAGAAGACCGTTCGAAGGATGTATGCGGATTGTCTCCAATGAGTCAAGATGAAATCAACCGGCTGTTAGAGAAAACGAAGGCCCAGACTTATACCTCTCACTCAGAAGATGGGTTTCCGCATGGGACAAGATTTCGCTCTTATTTGTGGCAAGCTGGTGTTCCAATCAGCTCTACCGCTCTGCTGGCTGGTTTCCTGGCATTGTGGCTGAAGAGATGCGTAGTTCCCCACCAATCCTCTGATATAATGCCAATGGAAGTATTGTATCCAGCCGTTCAGTTAGCTACAGGTCGCAAATTATCCTTGCTTCCTGCTATGATGGCTGCCATTCACAGTGGATTACGACAGTTAATCACTGCATTTACTCAGGAGAAGAAGAAACCTTCCGCCAATTTATCAGTTCCAAAGCTGGAATTGCCATATACATACTTAATGGCCTGGTTAGTGCTTCACCGACCGGACTTAATGGAAGCTCCGGCGGAGGTAAATCCCAACATTCCTCTGTTGCAGAACCTTGAAGCTTGCAGATGGATTAAACATAGAGAGCCGGATATAACGATTCAGTTCAGAATTCACAAGTGTTGGGAATTCTATCCTTGTTTCCCTCAGTTCTCTGGTACCTACAACGCCACTTTATTGGATGCTGAGGATCCAAGGCAGAATCGCACCGTCTTGGATATTGGGTGCTTCAGATGGTTGATGAATATTCGACCTGGTTACCTATTGTTCAGGGTGAGAGATACTTGTCTAATTGAACCCTATCTTCCATGCCGATTTGCTCGTCAATTCGGCTATGACCAAATATATGTCGGCAACCCGAATCGTCACTTAAGCTTCCGTGGAGGACTTATCGACGGAGCGAGAGCTTGGTTCTGGAGTATCGCCGGTTGTACAAACGCCGAGTTCGATCTCCCCTTGGAAATACCACCTCTACGGATGACATTTTTATTTTGTAAATGGTTGCTTGCTGCTAATATTGTCACCCAATACCGAAGCATGCCTGAGCCAGAAGAGACAGCTCCACGGCGTTCAAGCAGAATGACGCGTGACAGTATGCCTTTACCTCAAAAGAAAGAGGCTGCCGAATCGTCGAAGAAGGGAAAAGAACCGGCTCACTCGGCTGGTAGTGAAGAAGAATTCGACTCTGAGGAGACGGAGACTTCTGAAGAGGCGGGTGAGACTAGCTCAAGTTCTGATGAAAGAGCTGGTCTTCCCGATTCTTTCTTTGAGAGGGGACTTGTGCGTCCATCTGCTGCGTCTGCTCAACCAACGGATGCTCCGAGAAAAAGGAAAGAAAGAGTCGTTATGACTTATCCAAATAAGATGACAGTGGAAGTCCTCAGCGGGGATGAAGAGGATGAAGAAGATGAAGTGCCTCTTGCTCGTCGACCAAGATCCCGACCTTCTGCTCAAACTCAAACTCAAGCCTCTCCCAAAGCTGAATTACGTACTAAACATCGTCATGAAGGGTCTGAAGTTAAGGATAAAGGGCGTCCATCGAAAAGGCAGAAGAAATCCGCCTCCAAACCCCGTGTTCGTCTTCCGGCTGTAGAGGAGACGTCTGCTCACAGTGCTTCTTCAGATGAGCAAGGTAACTATTTGTTTTTATCGTCCCTACAATTTTTATGTTCAAGCTTATTTCATGTTCAATTTCTGTAGGGAGTCGAGAAGAAGGAGAACTGCGAGTTGATGCTGCTTCTCCCGGAGGTATGGAGACCGAGGAGACCAGTTTTGTCCAGCAAATGGAGGATGCTCTGAGAGAAGGGCCAGCTGGTATTCCACCACCTCCTGACATGGATCCATCAGCTACGGACACAGGTACTGATCTTTCTCCTCTCGGAAGAGAAATCCGAGAAATGAATGAGTCGTGCCGTGTGCCTCCTTTAATGACTCGTGCGCTTTCTATTCTTTTAGCTAAACTAAAAGAAGTTGGCGCAAGTAGCGAGGCTCCTGAACTTATCCCAATGAACAAAGGTAAAATTAATCTGCATCTTGAGCAAGTTCATCTGTATTCATATGTTATTCACAACTCAATGTATCCCGTAGATGTCGTAACGAGCGAGCCAACAGAAGGGGGAATCACCCATACTCCTAAAATTGACGACTTCACTGATTTCGATTATCATATCGATATTTCAGAGGGCGATCATCAAGAAATTTCCGATTTGTTGTTCGGGAAAGACACTGGTGCGGCTACAGAATCAACGGTTGGCGCTAATTTAACAGAAGCAGGTCCTTCTGAGAGTAAGATTTCTGTTCTGTAAGCTCCTTATTTTACATTTTCTGACTTGATTAATCGCATAAATGTTTGAATTATAGGACCAGCCGTCGAAACTGATACAACTACAGTCACTGGAGCGACTGATCAGCCAGGGGATCGTGAGCTCGTGCCATGGGCAGGAACTGAGGTTGATTTGCAATCATCAGTTCTTGAATCTCAACCTCGTACTCCTATGGACCCTATGATGATAGAGGTCACCGTCACTCCCCAGATTAGTCCAGTCGCAACAAAAGCAAGACCAACTGAAGAAGTTGGTACGTCGGCTAATGTTGTACCTAGATCTGGTAAGTTTTTTCCATAACTAGTTTCAAATTTCGGATTATCTTTCCATTATAATCATTGTAATCCTTTTATTTGTAGAATCCCCTCCTAAGGAACCTCTTAGCTTGGACCCGCCGTTTTCTGAGGCTTTAGTTAAAAAACCATCTGATATAGCGGGTGCATCAACAGCTACCGTTCTTGAATCAACCTTGGTTGTTCAGGAATCCGGACTACCATCCTTGGGTGAGCCAAGTCGTATTGAAGGCTCTTCTGTCGAACTTGGTATGTTTCATCTTGTTGTCTTGTATGGATACATACGTTCTGTACTGACTTATTTATCTTCATCGCAGTTCCTTCATCATTATCAGATCAAATCCAAGCATTATTGGTTGATGACGATCCTGATAAATCTGTTATCTGCTCCAATCTCCAAGGCTTCATCTCTTTTCTGAATTCCATGGTCGATCGTATTCTCTCCAAAAGATCATGTTTTGAGAGTTATAAAAAATCTTTTGAGCGTTTTATATCAGGGTTCAGAGATGAAGGGTATAACAATTTGGCCGATTCAGTCACTGTTTATTTGGTTGATTTGAAGCAACATATTGAACTTCTGCAAACTCTTCGCACCAAAGGCGTACCATCCTATATCGCTTCCCATATGGAATCCAGGCTGCAATCGTGGCGTGATTCTCAGAAAATTGCCAACTCTGAACTCCAAAAGTTAAGAGCCCATAGTCACCAGCTTAGAGTGAACATTGACAAAAGAACACAGGCTAAGGCCAATCTACATCGGGATTTAGAATCGAGCCGAGCGGAAATAGCTCGCCTAGAGGAGGAACTTGCAATGGCCAAAGATGCTTATGATGTCTTGGAGTCCGAGTTGGCGCGAGAAGTTCATATTGAGGAAGACCTGTTGCAGCAACTAAACCTTCAAGATAAAGTAATTGCTGATAAGGAACAAGAGGTTGCCGCGCTTCAAAGTGTTGATGAAGAAGCTTTCAAGATTAAATTGACAGCTGAACTTGAACAGACTTATGCATTAGAGCTGTCAAAACTTGAAAATCAAATTATTCAATATAAACTTTTGTAATTAGAGAGCATATATCTTTGTAGCTTCCTTTGAACACTCTTGGTCAATATATATTGAATCATTTTTTATTATGATTACTCATTCTTGTTTAGAATAAATAACCACAATGCTTATAGGATTTTTGGCAAATCCTCAGCCATCAACGGATTTGATATGCCTTTACCGACACCGTTTGAATCGGGCTAGTATGTGAATTATCTAAGTCCGTTTCACATATAACGTTGGGCTAAAAGACTTAAACTCTTTTAGACTTTAAACTACAACATTGAATGTGTAGGCTACATGTGTTAGATGTAGGCCTATCTCTAATAAGGGATAGAGATAACATCCCCCATGTGTATGTGACATGGATTTTAAAATGTGGATGGATTACGTTCTCTTTGCATGAAAACGAATCTAAGCTTGTGAAGAAAGAACTTGGATATTCTAGTTCAGAGTCTCTTGTTTGTTGGTAGAGAAAAACCCAGAATTGGAAAGGAATAATTTTGTATTCCATTTCCTTGTCTCTTGTTTGTTGGTAGAGATAAACCCAGAAATGGAGGGGGATAATTTCATATCCCAACTCCTGGTCTCTTGTTTGTTGGTAGAGATAAACCCAAAATCGGAGAGGAAGAATTTTATATTCTATCTCCTGGTCTCTTGTTTGTTGGTAGAGATAAACCCAAAATCGGAGAGGAAGAATTTTATATTCTATCTCCTGATGCAAAGGAAACTCAAAGTGGGATCTCCACTTAAAGAATCCGAATTGGTTTGAATAACCCTAACTGTCATAAGGTTTGATTATTCAGTTTGTGGACCTCTCGTTCATGGAATGAATCGAGAGGGGATTTTGGCTTTGGTCCTAACTGTAGTAAGGTTTGACCAAGTAGGGGTTTTGAGATGATCCTAACTATTTAAAGGTTTAATCACTCGATTTGTGGACCTCTCGTTCATGGAATGAATCGAGAGGGGATTTTGGCTTTGGTCCTAACTGTAGAAAGGTTTGACCAAAAGAGGAATAAGAGTAGGGTACAAATAACAATGCATTTGTTGATTTGTACGAAATACTCAGTGAACAATTTTGATTTTAAACATAAGAATTCAACCGACCGATGACCTTTGGTTGATCTGGACGGTGGGGGTTTCATGGCGTGGGATTACAAGTCGTCGAGACTCCCATTTCATAATTGTGTTACAAGGTTTCGTGAGGAAAGATTAACTGTCATTAAATCTCATCTCAACGATATTAGTAAAAACATCTTATTCATATGATCATCATTTTTTTTTTTTGATAATCAACTGATAATGGATTATCCCGAAATATCCTGCATAGGACTCTCTAGGAACTTTCCGTATTACATAGGTTATCCTGAACGTATTATGGGTAATACTTTTTCAGGAACTTCCCATTTATTGGCATCATCAACTTATTACCGTCTTGAGTAACCAGACGGTATGCACCATTTGAATAGACTGTTTCTATTACAAACGGTCCTTCCCATTTGGGTTCAAATTTTCCTTTCTTCTTAGAGTTGAGGATCATAGGTCTTCTGACGGCAAGAACTAGATCTCCTTCTTTAAAACTTCGTCGTCGGACCCTTTTATCAAAATTCCGAGAAATTCTGGCCTGATAAAACTCGATCTGTTGTTGAGCTTCCAAGCGCTTCTCATCTAACATCTCTAACTCCTCAAGACGTTTCTGATGATGTTCTTCCGTCGTCATTCCCGTTGCAAGGGCGATACGGAGAGAAGGAATCTGTATTTCCAATGGGAGAACAGCTTCACATCCATATGTTAAGGCATATGGAGTTGCTCCGGTAGGTGTACGGACAGTTGTGCGATAAGCCCATAAAGCTTCGCCAAGTTTGTCGTCCCAATCTCGTTTATTGGTTTTCACCAACTTGGCCAAGATTTTGATGATGGTCTTGTTAAAAGCTTCGGCCAATCCGTTAGCTGTGGGATTATAAGCGGTTGATGAAACATCCTTAATCCCGAATTTGCCGCAAAACTTGATGAATGCGTTACTGACGAATTGAGGACCATTATCATGTACTATTCGCCTTGGAACACCGTACCGATATATAACATGGTGTTTAATAAACTTAACGACCTCACTCGTCTTCACTTCTCTAAGTGGAACTGCTTCTGCCCATTTTGAGAAATAGTCGGTGATTGCCAAAATGAAACGGTCCCCTTTAACCGATGGTGGGAAAATAGGACCTACGATATCCATGCCCCAAGTTTCGAATGGCCACGACGTCGCCGATGGGTGTAAATACTCGGGAGGTTGATGCATATAATTTGCATGTAACTGACATACTTCACATCGTCGTGCGTAGTCAACTGCATCCTTTACCATAGTTGGCCAATAATACCCAATTCTTCTAAGTCGGTCACAAAGTTTAGGACCGGGCTGATGCGCACCGCATATTCCGTTATGCGCCTCTTTGAGTGCTTGTTCTGCTTCTTTTCCGGATAAGCAACGGAGTAGAAGACCGTCGTACGATCGTCGATACAACATTTGTGCTATGGCGTTGTAATAAAATCTCGGTGCTCTTCGCCGAATCGATTCCCTTTCTTTTACATCTTCAGGCAATATACCATGTAGGACGTAGTCGATAATGGGAAAGCGCCAATCTCGAACTTCGGGTTCAACTGCTGTTGAGTATACTTCTTTAACATCCGAGTCGTAAATTGGAACGATAAGCTGGTGAGTCTTCACTGTAATCAATTGTTCTGTTTCGGGAGGTTGAGCCAATGATACCGACAATGCCGCCAATGCGTCTGCATACGCGTTTTGGAGGCGTGGAACGTACTCAATGAAAAATCCTTCAAATGAGTTTGCCATCTCAATAGCCACCTGATGGTATGGAATCAGGTCTGGACTTCTGACTTCATACTCTCCTCGTATTTGATTCACTACCAGTTGAGAATCCCCAAAAGCTTCAAGGTATTCGACCCCCAGCTCTTTGGCAAAATTGAGTCCAATTATTAACGCGTTGTACTCGGCCACATTATTAGAACATGGTCCGGTCAACGAGTATGCTCTAGGCAAGACATGCTTTTCCGGGGACACTAAAACGACCCCCACTCCTGAGGAGATTTTAGAACATCCGGGTGCGCTTGCCACATTGGTTGCGCGAGAAGCTCCATCGAAGTATAACTGCCACACTTGTTGATGTGAGGTAGTATTAACTTCGTGAGTTTCATCTGGCAGATCGTCATACAATTCGACTATATCTTTTGTAGGATTTTCCGCCAGAAGATCGCAAATAGCTCGTCCTTTAACCGATTTTTGTTGCTTAAAGTACAAGTCATATTGCGATAAAAGTAGAGCCCATCTGGCTAAACGCCAATTCATAGAAGCCGGCTGGGTCATGAATACGCGGACCGGATTTATGTTGGAGATGACATAAATCGTCTGCCCCACTAAATAGTGTCGCATTTTCTGGACGGCAAATACCAATGCAAGGCATTCCTTCTCGATCATTGGGTAGCGAGATTCAGCTCCTACCAATGTGCGACTCAAGTAATATACTGCTTGCTCGTGACCGTTATCGTCGTCTTGTGCAAGTAATGCACTTAACGAATGGTTCGTCGCTTTGACATAAATCAAAAACGGTCTGCCCGATTTCGGTGCAACGAGAATAGGTGGGTTCGCTAGATATGTTTTAATATCTTCGAACGCCTTCTGACATGCTTCATCCCAAATGAACGACACGCCTTTCTTTGCGAGTTTAGAGAATGGTTGACATTTTCCGGACAGATTTGATATAAACCGACGGATATATGCCAATCGACCCTGCAATCCTCTGAGTTCTTTAAGATTTCTCGGGGGTTGCAGCTCATTTATCGCCTTCACTTTGTCAGGATCAATATGAATACCTTTTGTGGTGACGACGAATCCGAGAAATTTACCGCTCGACATTCCTAGGAAAGATTTAGTCGGGTTCATCTTTAGCTGATGAGTTCTCATCAGATCAAACATCGTCTTCAGATCATTAATGTGGTCTTTTTTATCACGACTCTTAACGACCAAATCATCAACATAGCATTCAACGGTTTTCCGCAGATGTTCTTGAAAAATTTGCGTCATGGCTCGTTGGTACGTGGCGCCAGCATTTTTTAAACCAAAAGGCATAACCGTATAGCAAAAGACCCCCATGGGTGTTCTGAATGCTGTATGCTTTTCATCGTCTGGGTGCATCTTGATTTGATTATATCCCGAGAAACCATCCATAAATGACATTCTCTCGAATCCGCAAGTATTGTCAATAATGACGTCCGTAATTGGTAGTGGGAAGTCATCTTTAGGACAGGCGGCATTCAGATCTCTGAAATCAATACAGATTCTGATCTTTCCGGTCTTTTTAAGAACTGGAACAATGTTAGCTAGCCATTCAGGATGTTGTTCTTCTCTGATAAAACCTGAG
The DNA here is from genome assembly GCA_022839385.1 of Asparagus kiusianus. Lineage (NCBI taxonomy): Eukaryota > Viridiplantae > Streptophyta > Magnoliopsida > Asparagales > Asparagaceae > Asparagus > Asparagus kiusianus. Next base: position 10,800 of record BQKN01059934.1, read on the forward strand.
TCGATCAACTTCTTGACTTCAGCTTCTATCGCTTCCATAATTTGCGGACGAAACCGTCTTTGTTGTTGTTTGACAGGTTTGACATCCGATTTTATGTTGAGGGCGTGCATTGCTACGTTCGGATCGAGTCCCGGCATATCTTCGTAATTCCAAGCAAAGACGTCGATATACTCTCTAATGAGGGCGATTAACTCTTCTTTCTCGTCTGGTGGAAGGTCACCACTGATAAATATAGGTTTCGGATTAGTTTCGTCACCCATATTAATTTGGACCACTTTATCCTCAGTAGGAGGTTCTCTTTGTTCAAATCGGTCGCCATATTGGATATTCATGTAATGTGTCCATGGGTCTTCCCAAATAGGTAATTGATCGTCCTCTTCAGTTGTAGAAGGATCGACTGTCGCCATGTTCGACATTAGGGCTTTGAATCTCTCTCCGATGCTTGTGTCAGAGTCCCACATTGAAGTGTCGGATGAATGCCCGCTTCCATTTATCAATTGGCTAATGATCTGTTGGCAATCTTCGTCATCAGATGACGAATTATAACCTAGACCTCTATTATGACTATAATAATTATCCGGTTTTCCTTTTGGTACATAAGTAGAACGGGGTGGAACCCTAACTCCTTGACCAAAATGAAGACCTTCACCAAGCGAGAGATCATAGCCTTGTCTCTCCATGTAATCATTAGCTTGCCAACTATACCGAGAGAAATGCCATCCAGGCTTTTCATCATCTGAATTGCTATCCAAGAAAAGATTAGGAGTTGGGGATGGATTCCCTTTCCCAAAGATTATTTCCTTCTCACCCCCTGTCTTTGCAGGTAGGATCACCGTTGTCCCAGCTGAATTTTGCAGATATTTCGTCGCCGTGCAGGACGAACGAATTGGCATGTGTAGATTAGGATTATCATACAATTCCTGCATTACGTCATTAAGACAAGGCGAATACTCTAAATCATTTTTTATTATTTCATCGGCAAGTTGCCAGTTACAACTTTCGTCCGACGATTCATCACCGTCCAGATCGATTACAAGAGGTTCAATGTCATTTAATACAAGACCTTCACTATAATCGAGCCCGGCTTCGGTATCAGCTTCATCTCCGCTGTCCGTGCCATGGGCCGATGGTTCAGTTTCGGACTCAGCACCATATAGAAGGGAGTCGGTAAAATAGTTTTCTAACCCCTTGAATGGTTGCTTATCCGCGACCACCGTCTTAACCTCCTCATTAGCGTCGACATATTTCAAACACTGATGGAGGGTGGAGGGAACTATAAGATTACCGTGGATCCATGGACGACCCAACAGTAAATTATAGGAAGTTTCTGCCTCAATCACATAGCATGTGACCTCAGACTTCAAATCTCCGAGTTGACACTTCACCCGGATTTTTCCTAACGGTCTTGATCCGCTAGTGTTAAATCCATAAATGACAGTTCCCGTTGAGGCTAACTTGCTGGCGGGAATCCCGAGGTGGTACATCAACCGGAGTGGCATGATGCTAACAGCGGAACCCGGATCGACCTGAATCCGGTTGACCGTGCTCGAACCGATATATCCTGTGAAATATAACGGCCTATCATGCTTTGAATTCCTGACTTGCATATCTTCTTTTGTGAAAGCGATGCAAGGGAATTTGGTGGCTGCCAGATTACAATGCTGCATTGACGACTCTGGCTCTTCAGGAGTTGGTTTGATCTGAGTGAGGAATACTTCAGAATCAGCCAAGGCTTCTTGCAATGCTATCCTGGTCTCTTTCGAAAGGCGCAATAACTCGTACAGTGTGATCCTTGCTGGGATATTGGCTAACTGAGTCATTACGTCGAACCGATATGGAGCATTTGAACTTTCCGGTTTGTCTCGTCCAATTGGTTTATTGAAACGAGACTGCTTCGGAACTTGAATTTCTTTGGACTGAGGTTCCTTTTCCTTCTGCTTAACAACTCTCTGAGGTCTCTCGGTTGCTACAGGTGGGGTCGTATCCACCCCCAGTTCTGCCAGAGTTTTACCATTAGGATTAGGAGCTTCAGGATACTGGTAATGGTATTCATTTCCACCCCTCGTCGCGAAAACTTCTTGCTCTTCATCCGAGAGTGGTAAAGCTGCTATCTCCTCATCGTTCTTCTCAGGAATCGCCGAGGCTCCGTAACAGGACTTCTTTTTTTCCTTGCCTTTCGATTTCTTCTTCGATGTGGATGCCGTCCACTGTTCGTCTTCAAGCAAATCCGGATGAACCCAAAGGATTTCGCCATTAGGGGCTGTATGTGATACTAACCCTTTTTGGCGCTGTCCATGAGGATCATCATTGATAGTTTGCATCTTTACCTCTGGCACTGGTTCGGCTTGGAACCAGGACAAAGGAACCGACCCAAAGCTAATGGAGATCGCGTTTGCGCCCACCTTCTTCTCTTTTGGCTTCGGTGTCACAATACCAACATCAATTAAGGTTTGTATTTTGTCCTTCAAGACATAACACGCCTTAGTGGGATGGTGGACCCTTCTGTGGTACGCACAGTATTTTGGGTCATTAATCTTCGTTGCTTCTTCTTGGTTTGTGACTGGTGGAAGCTTAATCTTATTATTCTCTAGCAGGTACTTGAATATAACTGGAACTTCATCGTCTTTGAATGAGTATTCCTTTGGGAATCTAGGCTCAGAGGGTTTAAATTGCTTCTGAGGCTGTTGATTCTGATTCGGCGCCAGTTGGAACGAAGACTGTTGCGGTTGTGGCGGCTGCTGTGACGTTTGATGCGCGTCGACAGCGGGTCCTGACCCCCTTCCTCTGCCTCGAGGATTGAAGTTCTGTTTCTGATTTTGATTATTATTTGGTAGCTGACCTCTCTCCAAATTCCTCCTCTTGAGAAACCGTTCAGCTTGCTCACCTCTGACCTTCAACTCCTTCCAGGTCTTAGAGGGTACAACCCCCATTATCTCCAGTACATCCAAAGACAAGTTATTGTGACATGTCTGTAGGATGAATTCTTCGGTGAGTGGATCTCTGCAATTCACCGCTTTATTCCGGAATCGTTTGACAAATACGTCAACCGATTCTCCATTCTTCTGCTTCTCGTCCAACAACGAACCAATGGAGACTTCGGTGTCGTCGTCGAAAAAGTTGGTAAGAAACAGCCCTTCCATATCTCCCCAGCTATTGATGCTTCCGGGTTTCAGGCGTCGGTACCAATCGAAGGCGGGCCCACGTAGGGTTCCTACGAATGACCGTACCATCAGGGCTTCATTCCCTGATATCGCGCCGAGATGCGACTTGAAATAAATCAAGTGTTGAGTTGGTGAACCACTGCCATTAAAAGGAGTAAAGTTAATCAAATTAAATTTAGGGGGATAAGGAATTAGATCCCACTCCCTTGGATACGGGCACGGAATGCCCGTTTTCTTCACTTCCTGGGCCGTCATTAGAGCATTAACTTTACTCTCGAGGTCCTGCATCTTCTTATCTTCTTCCTCACTCTTCTTCAAAAGAGCTTGAGTAGTTGACTTGACCGGACCGCTCCCAGAATTGTCTTTATCAGGAGGAGGATCGTCGAAGATAGTCTCGTCTTCTTTGTCGTCGCCCTCAGCTATTTGTATAGGCTTGGCATTGCGTTTGCTGGATTCTGCCTTTTGGCTTGATTCTGGTTGACTTTGTTGAACCTGCAAATCCCGTACCTGCTGCATTGTCAACTCCATCTCCATTTTGATTTCAGCTCTGATCTCTTCGCGTTGTTTGGCCAACGCTTCTTGCAGAATTTGAGCTAACATGTCTGGTGTGATGGTGAATGATTCTCTCGCTCGCCCCACACTGGATGCGGTATCGTCTGAAGCGACCGCAGAACAAGTGTCTGACAATTCGTCTTCCGATGATAAACCTTCGTGCATTCTCTTGTAATTCGGGCGTCGGTTGGCCCTTCGTTGCAACCGCTTCATTCTTTGAGAAAGACCCCGCTCAACTCTTCCTTCTGAAGAGAAATCAGGGTCCGGGTTGACTAACTGTTGCTTTCCTCTGCCGGTCATATTAATGGTGACCTCAGGGAATTCATCTTGTCGCCTTGCAGGCTTTCTCTGGTTGAAACGTCTTATTTTGGATTTTGACGCTTCATTTGAAAGTCTTTGGAATACAGAAACTCGTTTTTGAGTTTGTGAGCAACCGCATTCCGTCAACACTGCCTTGATGAGTCTCTCGCATGCGCAACGCGATTCGTCTTCTCGGACATTCCTTTTATTTGATTTGCTGTTCCGATAGTACAGCTCATCACTGCCGTGATTTGAGCAACCTATCTTTGGTTTGGGAACCTTGTTAACATGCACAGGACGATTCTTTGTCGTTTCTGAGCGATCCAAGGTTAAATTTTTAAACACACCCTCTTGCGGGAGTGGAGTATTTACAGGTCCTAGACGATCATGAATCGATATTCTTTTGTCTTGGACTGGAGTAATTCTGACAGGAGGGTGTTTACGACCCCCTGCGTAGGAAACCACTAAGGGTTTGTTTGCTTGACTTGAATTTTCTTCAACTGGTTTTTTGCCTCGATCATCGACTGAGGGACCAAGGCGATCTGCCATGGTGATCTTGAACTTTGACAAATCTGGGCTAACCCAAGGTTTTACCGTTGATGCAGTAGACGGGCCTGGAACAGATGCTTGCGGTGCCTTCGGCATCCAAACTTTGCGATCCTTTGGTGGTTTTTCAGACACCAACTCCTTTTTGATTCCCTGCGCTTGTTGTCGTAGAGCACGAGCGCGGGCGGCTTTCTCCTTTCGCCTCTGTATCCGTTCCTTCAGAGTTGAACGGGCCCTTTTGACGAGGGTCCATTCCTCCGTCGTAAGCTTCGCAGAAATGTGATTATCTTGCCGTTGGGGCAACTGATTCGTTTTTTGTTTTCTCGACTCTAGGTCCGCATAGTAATGGACCCCGTCGGTTTGTTGCATGGCCTTAGCCAATTGTCGAGCACGGCGCTGACGTTGTCTCTGACGAGCTCTCTTCGTCAGCACCGGTGAGCAATTCATTGACTCCGTAATTGGTGTGGAGCCCCTTGGAGCAGAAGTGTTGCGGACGATTTCCTTAGCAACGATAGGGTGAGAATCTTCATCTGCAGCTTTTATTGTCACTGCAGACTTGAGAGTGTTCCTGGAAGAGGAAGTCCTCCTGCACTTGCGCGGGGAGAGAGATTTTGAAGACGAGGATGATAAGTACTCCTCGAATTTCGCCTGATCGAATTCGTATTCGATCTCCTCGCTGACGATGATCTTTATCGGCTGCGACACGGCGGCTTCGGCAGCGAAGCCGCTGGCTCCCACTGTGGTCGCCAGTTTGTTTTCGTCAAAAGTTGCTTTCATTGATGATTCCATTAACCTTCTTTTGATTACAGAGAATTACAATGAAAAATAAGAAAATTACAACTTTTAAAGAAAATAACACAGAATTCGTTTATCGACTACTGCTTTTGTGGGACTTTGCCTGTGCCGGGAACGCTTTGGTTCGTGGACCACCGAATCTCAGATCGTGAGAGGGGGGCGTATGACTCTTTCTTCGTTATCGAAGTCAGAATTGAAAACGATATCTTATCGATGTAGGATAGTCGTTCTTCTTGAAAACAAGTCTAAGCCTGAATGTCAAGGAATCGCTCCAGGAACTGAAATCTCTGCTCTCTCTACTCTGGAATGCTCTAAAAATGCTCGATCCTCGTCAGAAGTGACCCTAGGGGGGTATTTATAGCCTCAGGGGTCTGTAACTGCAAAAACACAACTCGATAACAAGTCAGTACGGCGCGACAGTGTTTTACTGTCTCGCTGGTCGAGACAGCATTTGCTGTCTCGCCCAGCGCGACAGAACATTTACTGTCGCGCCCAGCGAGACAGTAAAAAGCTGTCGCGCCCAACGAATATTCTTGGCAGTTTTGCTGTAACTGCCTCCCCACGTTTCAAACTCCGTTATTTTGGCAGTTATTCGCTTGATTTTCGCCCACGTTGTTTCCCACGTCCCTTGGCAGTTAATGGACACGTGTAGGGCAGTTATTGGGGTGGTTATTTGTCCATTTCAATGCTGTAGACAGCAAATTTACTGTCTCGCTGGCGAGACAGTAAATACTGTCTCGCTGAGCGAGACAGCAAATGCTGTCTCGACCGGCGCGACAGCAAATGCTGTCTCGACCGGCGCGACAGTAAAAGACTGTCTCGCTGGCGAGACAGTAAAAGACTGTCTCGCTGGCGAGACAGCAAAAATTGTGAGTTTTGGGTTATTTTCCCAGTTTTGAGTGGTTTTCTGCGTTGGGATATCTATTAGCATTTTTTGACGCCTACAAGGTGTAGGTACAAAGCAAGTAAAAGGCAAATCAACAATACTGGAGGAAATGACAGAACATAACACATCTCATCAACGAAATAAACTGAAGTACATAGTCAAAGTCTGAAATGAATAAACTGGAGTTCTTAACAAGTCTCAAATACAATAAGTCTGAGTAAAGAAAATAAGGCACACAGCCTTTACAACTTCTAGAATAAACTCTCAAATGTCTAAACCAAAAGTCTACAGTGGAGCTCAAAAGAAAAATATATCTAAAGTAGACAGCTGACACTAAAGTGCATCGCTATCAACCTGCGACACTCCGTGCACCTGGCTCGTGACCTGAAAGGGGGAGGGACAACGAGCGTCAAAGCGCTAGCGAGTAACATCACAACCAACCCCAAGGGAAAAGGGCTCATTGTATATGAAAATACAGATAATATATAATAGATCTAAAATCATTGATCTTACGAAATGAGGGTTTTAGTATTTTAAAATTTACAACACGAGAATAGGTACGTCGAGCGAAATAATCCAAACAAGGAAACCCTCATGTATATACCTTACATCTCAAATGTGTAAATTCCTAAATACCAAACCCAAGGCTCTAGTATCGTAACAATGATAAAAGAAAATACAACAAACACCAAAGCATAATTACAGTGCTGTAACATAGTCAACGTGAATATCACGATGTTAGTTACATGAATATTGTGTCAAAACCTACATAAGTGTCATACCAAATCTACATAATCATCATGTTGTGAAATATAGTATAATAATCACATACAGGGTTATGAACCATGTCCGAAACAAGAATTAACTATCGTAATTATCCAAACTCATAGAATAAGTGTCAATTGTCCAACACGAGGACTGAGAGGAATTATAGTCCAACACGAGGACTTCTATGGTTTATAGTCCAACACGAGGACTGTGGAAAAGATAAAAGAGCGCTATAACTCATGTAGTGAAATCTGCTTATCAATCTCACAACCCAAATAGTATATGAGTCCCAAATTTATACCCCAGGTCATCTATCATGCATGGACACATAGTGGGGCTAATAACCAATGTCAGATAATCTAAACAAACCCCCGAATAGGAGTAAAAATACTCAAATACACCAAAACTGAAAAACTACAACAGAGGGTTCGGCGGTCGACCGATCCGGTCGACCGAACCCTGACACCAAAACTTGGCGGTCGACCTCTAGGCATCTCGGTCGACCGACCAGACGTCACGGTCGACCGAATTAATGTCACGGTCGACCGGAAAGATGTCGCGGTCGACCGAATCGATGTCGCGGTCGACCGGAGCCCTGACACGAACTCAGCGGTCGACCGCATCGGTCGACCACCGAGCGGACAGAACCCAACCTGGGTTTTCTGTCAGCTGCTAAACCAGGAAACAAAATCTTGCGATAACATGAGTTTTGAAGAATTAGGAATCATACTGAAGGTACACAACAAATTCCCAAGCTTGAAATCTATATTTCCAGAATTTTAAATCCATGAGAAACAAATCCAAAACGTTTTAATAGCTGTAAAGATGTTTTAAACTCTTGTTTAGGCAAAAACTCAGATCTAGATCTTCTTTAACAGAACATGGGTGAGTTTTTTAAAGCATATAAAGTCCCAAATCCATATTCTATGACATAGTAAACTATTAGCTATACAAAAATACGAATTTGGCTCCATAAAGTCAAAGCTTAGATCTCAAGGAATCACAAGAGCTCTGAAAGGCTTGCAAGTGATAAAGACTCTCTCTCTCCCTTGCTTAGAACGTTCAAATCTCTGCTCTATTTTGCTCAATGATACTTCGTCCTCCTTAGTAATGATCCTATGAATGTATTTATAACCCATAAGAATCGTAACTGAAGTTTGAAGTTAAAACAAAATAAGTCGACAAAATCCCTATTTTCGAGACACTCGCAGCTGTCTCGGAAACAGGGTTCGTTCCTGTCCATTTTATAATCGTTCCCATTGTGCTTTAATGTCATTATTTCAGTAGTTATTGGCATGATTTTCACTTGTAACATCTCTCCCATGATTATGGATGGTCCCCAGCAGTTATGAAGCCACGTGGATCGCCCAAAACTCGAGAAAACCATCACCAAGTACACTCTAGTTTCCGAGACAGTCGCAAGTGTTTCAGAAACTATGATTTGCCCCCATAACTTCCGAGATAACCGCAACTGTCTCAAAAACTATGAGTCTTCTCATAGTTTCTGAGACACGATTTGTGCCTCAAAACTTGTGTGATGTGCTTCTTGTACATTCCTTAATTGATCTTTAGCTTTGGATGATCCTTTATAACTTAGATTATGACGTTTATCGCCTTCTTTTCATCTTGAGCTATGTGTGATATCCTATAGGCAGTTTTTGACGCCTACATTAACTTTAGTTTGCAATAAATAAGAAAATTTTCCCTCTTTTTAATTTTCTTCTTCTCTTTGGTTGATGAATTGCTTCACAAGGGGGCCAACCCCTTATAATGTAAATTTTCATTTTCCATCTTTTTTTTCTTGTTTAGATTTGCATATTTATGATTTTATTTCTTATTTTTATTTCGTACTTTATAGTTTAGATTTTTAATTCTTGCTTTTTATTCATGCATTATAATTTAGATTTTAATTTCTTGCCTTCTATTCTTGCTTTGTAGTTTAGATTTTTAATTCATTGCTCTTCATTCATGCCTTGTAATTTAGAATTTATTTACTTTTGTAAGATAAGTAGCTAAATTCTTTAGGATTTCTAAGATTAGATAAAAATAGTTTAATTTTCTTTTTAAATTTTAAATTGCTACCTTTTTATGCTCAAAATGATCATGCTTAGGATAATCAACTGTAATACTAATTAGTAGAAAAAGAATTTGATAAGATATACTTATCTTAAATGGTTTGATAGTTTATGCTTTTTCAATTTTAGAATTACTATCTAGTTGTTTATTTCTGATCACGACTAGTATAGTTTTTAAATAACTTAATAATCTATGCTTAAGAATTCTAAGTAATATGAAAATTAAGAGAGTATAGTTTTTAAATCCAAATAGGATAGTGACTTCAATCCTAGATTTCTAGTTTTATCACTTGATTTACTCCATCTCTTTATTTGCTTTGTCTGTTGGTTTTATTTTCTTTTTTCTTTTTCTCATTTTCTCTCTTCTCTTTCTTTCATTTTCTCTCCTTGTTTACAACATTTTTTTTGGAATAATCATGCTCACCTAATCTCTACACTCCCACTCTTTTCTTACACATTTCAAGAACCACTTTAGACTTCTCTATTTCTCTTAGGATCGCTATTTGCATGCCCCACACATTAGTCATGCACTTAAACGCTATTTTAGAACATATCATTGAGACTAATTAATGACTCTTAACAAGCGGGGGAACTTGTTAACAAAACCTATTAATTTTTTTTCCCTGATAAAGTATTAAAAATTTCTTACGTGCTCGTTTTTCGAAGTTATATATTCGTTATATTATTTCCTCTATATTTACACACATGTTGGCTTCCAAGGTGTTTGTTTTTGTAGTGTTTTTCAAAAAAAACACACTGGTGTTGTGTTTTTTCTCCTAAACTGTTTTAAAACACCATTGCAAAAGTTTACAATAAAATTGATCAAAGGCATAATTCTTATGCAACTGCAGGCGGAGGCGGAGGCGTGATCTGAAGGCGACGACGGCGACGAGATCTGAAGGCGGAGGCGGCGATGGGATCTGAAGGCGGAGGCGGCGACGAGATCTGAAGGCGACGACTGCGACGAGATCTGAAGGCGGAGGTGGCGACAGGATCTGAAGGCGGAGGCGGCGACAGGATCTGAAGGCGACGACGGCGACGAGATCTGGAGGCGGCGACGGGATTTGAAGGCGGCGACGGCGACAACGAGATCAGATCTGAAGCTGGGCGACGGGATCTGAAGGCGTCGACGGCCACGACGACGGCACTAGGGGGACACGACGACGACGTGGTCACGAGACGCGGCTGCGATCTAACCTGAGTTCAGACTTGGCGACGACGAGGCGGTAGCGACGACGACGAGGCGGCGAATCGAAGTGGCGGCGGCGACGGCTTCAAGGGTTGAGGGGAAGAAATGGGGATCACGTTGATTTGGGGGGAAATTAAACGGGGATCTCAAAACACCTAAAAAGTGTTTTGAGAAAAGCGTGTATATTTTGAGATTTGTAAAGAGACAGCCTAAAAAAACACCACAGTTCCCAAACATATTTCGTTGTTTTCATTAAAAAAAGAAATGGAAACACCAAAAGCACGTTGGTTTCCAAACACTCCCTAGAGCGAGCCTCGTTCGAATGGCAAAACTCAATCCATCCAATGTATCGGGTCCGTGAGCTGCGTTCTACCACCCGACCCGACTCAGAAGCACCGAACGCTATTTGACATGTCCAATCCCCCCACTCCTCCTGTCGCAAATCCAAAATCGAAAACCCTAGCCCCCGTCAGTTTCCCTTTTAATCGCTTCGATCCCCGAAAAAAAAATGGTATTTTCTCTTCTTCGATTTCCCTCTCCCTCCCCAATTTTATCTCTTTTACAAGCCCTAAACCTAACGCATCTTTTGATATCGTCTTTCTCGCAGGCTGATTCTCCGCGGAGGAGGTAAACCCTAATCTCCTTTCGCTTCTCATCCTCTAGGTTTACGTTCTGCTCGTCTGGTGTGCTGATTTTTTTTATTTCTTAGATTTTTTTGGGTTTATGTACTTAGAATATTGGTAGCATGCAGTAATTTTTGAAGATCCATCAATTTACTCCCTTTTATTTGTTTATGTGATTAAATGAAGGTTGCATTGCGCTGCTGTAAGGTATTTGATTGCTTCATGAGAGTTTTGTATGATTTGGGTTGGAGTAATGAAGATTTGGTGCCCTATGTTAGCAATTTTAGGGTTTACGCTGTTAAAATGTTATTTTTTTCAGATCTTTTTGTATTCTTAGGTACTGCTTGTAATTTGGAATCTATCAATGAATATGTCTGTTACTTGATAGATATAGAGGGAACTCACTTATTTAAGTTATATATAAGTGTGTTTTCCCTTATATAAGATCGAAGAGCTTAATTTTAATTTTTACTCATTTTCCCTTATAAATAGGAAAATGATAAGTTGGGGATTTTGCCACTTTTTTTAGCCTTATAAAGAGATTTTCTTACTGCTGTACAAAAGATTGTTTTGCCCTCTTACAAAGGAGGTTTACTTATCGTGTGACAAAGGATTATTTTTCCCTCTTACAAAGGGGATTTAAAGGGTGTTTGCGAGTTAAAAAAAAGAAATTATAACCTGTGATAGCTTTTGGTGATTTTGGCTTTCATGATCATGATAAACATGCACAGAACTTGTATGAGTATAAAACTCAGCTGGTTGGTCAAATTTTAGCTCATTTAGATGAGCTTATAAGCTAGTTTTCAAAAGTTGGAAAATACCAACCTTTTAATGAGGCTTAAAAGATAAGCATATTTAAATTGTCACTAAACATGTAGATATAGAGAAACTAGCGGGAAACCATCTTTGACAAAAAATAAGCTCCCCAAAACATCCTTTTACTTATAAGGAGGTTCACTTATAAGGTTCCACGACATACGGTTTGCCAAACATAGTCATAATCTTGGGATCACTTTGGATCATGTGGATAGTGGATTTCTTCATGAACATGTCAGGGTACAAGAGAATTCAATACAAAGGAAATTGATTAGGAAAGAAGGAAGAATAGAGTGAAAAACATGTAAAGAAAAGAAGAAATTGCAAAGGAATGCAAAATCAAGTGGAGGGCACATTTAACATGCTCTTTTCTTGGTAAATGTTGGTTAAAAAGATGAAATTAATGGTTCTATGAAGGAAATGAAGAATGGAAAGGAAAAAGAGGGAGTGAAATTATTAACTAATCATGGTAAGTAGACTAGGAGTTGATCTCCTTCATAAGGAACAAGCAGTTTTTCGGGAAAAATCATCATTTGATATATGTCAAAATCAACACTGATCTAGACATTTGTTTCCGAGTTGTCTAGCAAAACAATACAAGATATATAAGCGATAATAGTTTGTATTAACATGTAAATATCAATGCCGTATTTACCGACTTGAAGTGGACTTTGTTCATCTCTCATCATTTTCACCAAGCACTAACATTGTACTAACATGCGAGCATTAAACTTGAAAATATTATCATATTCTGATGCATAGCATGTAATTGCGTGTTATTGAACTAGTATTTTCCCCTTATAAAGAGATACACATATAAGCACCACTAAGGGAATGATGAACTTGATTGCAACCTTGGTCAAGTAGCTTATAAGGAGCATAGTAAAGCTGGATGGTTGATATCATTTTGAAGAATATGCTCATAGTTGTCAATGATATTGAAGAAAACACATACTTGTCTGCATAGACAAGAAATATGTGCTATCAACTATGTTACATGGGTACTTCTAATTTGAAGTCGTACCCGTACACGTATTCGTACCTAAACCCCTTGGACACTCCTTGCATATATGCATACATTTATGTGGGCATATATTCAATTGTTCAATACATGTTGCTTAAAACACTTGTCATACATTTATTGGACATATATCTTACACTTCACATCCACTTTTTGAATCTTGTTGGGCATAGTTTAGGTCCCAAATTGTTATTTTGAAGGGTCGTTTGGATGTCTAGTTTAGAAACTAGTGATTTTCCAATATATAAAGCTCATAATAAAAGAAGCATAAAAATGTTATAGTAATTTAATTCTCATCATTGTTCTCATATAAATTATTAATTCCAATATATAATACATGTGTACATAAATATTTATATTGCTGTGTCCTTGTACCTTGCTTTCTACATATTTGCCATGTCCCGTACCCGAACCTGTACCCATATCCATATCCATGCAACATAGGTTGCCAATTAGTTCAAGAATTACCTTGTTTCTTGTAGTTATAAAGGTTCACAAGGTAAGTGGTGTTAGGTTTTGAAATAGAGTGCAAATGATCTTCTTTGGAGTATGTGGTTGTCCTGCCCCATGATCCGATTGGATAGTATGTGCGTCAAGGCTTGTAGGCTAAGCAAAATGAATGAGAGCTTTCAAGCCAAACATCTTACAAAGCAAGCAATTTGCACTTCTGTTGACACCTAACCGTTGCCCCTCATCTCCTTTTTTCAATGATCACTCTTGTTGACATCTAATGTATTTGAGCCTTCATGTTATTGTTTAACTATTTGACCCTGGGGAAGTGGCAAGTTGTGCTATAAAGTTGGATATGTAGAATACAGAATAGTCTTACCTCCATCCTTCTGTGATATTAGTGTGTATTTCCATATGTCTATGTTTAGAAAACAAATCTAATCCATCTCACATCTTGGATTATGAGCCGATCAAACCCGATAAACATCAAGCTGCTCAAACACGATGAAAATATGACATATATGGAGCAATCAATTTACTTTTCAGATCTTTCAGTTCTTCCTACGTGATCTCATAAATTCTCATTAGCAAAGGTCGCACTGAAATACCATCCTTATGAATAAGCAACCTGTGAACAAGAAGAAGAAAGGAATGATGTCCCCATCTATTTGAATGAAAATGTAAGTAAACTTCGAGGTCAAAGTTAAGAGGGTGAGAATGTAATAACCTCACTGAATGAAAGTTGAAGATTAAAAAATATGGCATGTGGACTACGAAATGAGCTGGCTTTTTATTTTTAAGATGTTTGGTTTTTGATAATTTTTTTGAGGATCCAAAGGGTAATATTTTTAAATATCAAAATGGTATTAAATAATGATGCACATGACTTGCACTATGAAGTAGTATAAAAAATATATTAATTGATGGAGTGGAATAATATGGTTGAAGAATAATACATGTTAATGTGTAAATAAGAATGACTATGCAGATGTTCGAAATTACTAGACAAATTTAATGAAAAAGTAATGAATCCAAAATTCTGTAAATTGCCAATTGATTTCAGATTTGTTAGAGATGTATGGATTTGTGATATATGGCTTGGCAAGGGTGATCACGAGATAAACTTGCATAAATCAGATATGGTTGAGAAAGAGGTGGGGTGGGGGTGGGGGGGGGGGGTCAAATGATTAAATGACAAGATGAATGCTCAAATGAGTTAGGTGTCCACATGAGCCTTTGTTGAAAAAAGAGATGAAACATTACAATTAGGTGTCAATATGAGTGTAAATTGCTTGGTTTATAAGATATTTGGTTTGCAAGCCTCAATTTCATTTTTCTTAGTTTGCGAGCCTTGATGCCTACACTATCCAATTGGACCTTGCAGGTGTGTCTGGTGGTTTTTAAATAGCACTTATTGTCAACGCCACTACTATAAGTGGGATCTATTGGAGTGAAAATGTGGAACTTCTGCTTTTTTGTGGTGTAAGGTCACATTATAAGTGTTACTATCTTTGAATTTATATGCAACTACAGCATGGTTTTCGGATTGTGAGGGCATTTCCTTAGATTTTTTCGAAGTGTGAGAGCATTTCCTTAGATTTTTCAAAGTGTGAGGGCATTTTGTTAGTATTTTTCCAAGTGAGGGTATTTTTGGCATTCTAAAAATGTGGCTCACATAAAGCCAAAGGGGGTTCTCTTAATATGTAGTATAGATTAAAATCTTCCGACTGCCTCCAAGGTGCCTAGCTGTTATGATATAGCCATCTGTAGTCCTAAATCCATTAACTGCATGCAATTCATCTTCTGGTGGCTACCCTAAGCATCTGCCTTTTTGATTTTTACTACCTAAATTCTAATGAATTTATTGCTTGGTTAGGTGCCTAGGCACCTAAAGGAAAATTACATAGGAGAATCTAGGCCAGGTCTAATTTTCCTTTTAACTAGGCCAAAGTTAGTCCAAGTAGGGATTGGTCCATAAGAAAACTGCTTTAAAGGTTAGAATTTGAACAAAATAAAACTAGTTCAACCTTGGCTCAATTGTTACCGAACTAAAAACTAGCTTTTGGGCCAAGGTTGCATCCACTGGTACTAGTTTTCTGGAGTTGCCAAACACACCCTTAGCTTGTGAGCGAATGTTGACTACTGTAATGTAAGATCAATGCGGGGTCAGTTAGGCGTAAAGATGATGTCATAAACATGAACTGAACACATAATGTATTTGATTTTGTAATGATTGAGAGTATCATGTAACGAATATGTCATTCTCTCTCCTAAGCTATCCTGTTGATTTTAATTTGCAATTTCATATGTGCAGACTTGAACTTTTTGCTAGACCTTTCCCTGCTGGTGCTACTGGGTTATGACCTACACTGTCAAATGATCCCCTTGGGATCCAGAAGATATCTGGATTAGATTATGTACATGAATTATGCAAGCTTATGTAAATATGAAATATTCTGTAAGAAAGCTCTCTTCAACAATAATTATTTTAGAAATAAAAACATAGACATACAAGGAAAGTATGAAACTGAAGTGGTCAGAGCTAACTTGTTGTTGAACATTAAATGCATCGTTTTCTACACCGAGAAGTACATGTGTTCAGTTTTTATATTTTTCTATCTTTATAGTTCAACCTAAAACAGTTGTATGGACGTCTCTTCAGTCTCATTCTCATTCTTGTGTATATTTTAACAGGCTAGTTTTCTACTTAAGTGCCTTGCGTCTGTCAGTTCCTCATTTCAGTCTCCTATAAATTTTGCAATTGACAGAATCATGTGAACTCTACGAAAGGTGAGACACATACCAACACCATTGGAAGCCTAACTGGTGTTAGATGAACACAGGACTTGTGTGTCAAAATCTCTGGCGTCCTGTGGTACCCGTCAAAAGTATGATATAGGTACATAGGTGTATTCTGTAGTCATGCATGCAAACATGTGCGCAACCATGTATGCATTGACTATCTGCTAGGGCAATTGATTAGGAGTGTGACAAAATAAGCTTTGAAGTTTACTTGATGCTCTATATATTATTGTCTTTCATATAAAAACTGCTATAAAATTTGCAATTTACAGAATCATGCAAACTTTGAAACACAAACCAACACCACTGGAAGCCCACCGGTGTTACATTAACACATGATTTTTTCAAAATCTCTAGGCGTCCTGTGGGTACCTATCAAAAGTATGATATAGGCACATAGGTGTATTCTGTACTCATGCATGCAAACATGTGCACAACCATATATGTATTGACCATCTGCTAGAGCAATTGATTAGGAGCGTGACAAACTAAGCTTTGAAGTTTACTTGGTACTCTAGATATTATTGTCTTCCATATAAAAGCTCCAAGATACTAGCCACCTGTGACATATAGGTAGTCTTTTATTTTCGGTTTCATTTGGGTGTTTGAGAAGTTCCCTAAGTGTGCTTGAGTGTCCAACATGTTGAATACTTGAAAAGAATCAACATTTGATAGAACATACTTGCTGCGCTCAGATTCACGATCGACATACACTCATGTTGTACATGAAACTGAAAGCATCCTGTGATTTTGAACTGCTGTTAACTCAATACTAGAAATTCTTGTTGACTTGCCATTAGTTTCTTATAACGATGCAGAATTTTCGCTTAACAGTTCACATTCAAACTGCAAGTCTATGCATGACTGGTATTACACCAGTTAAACTTTTCAACCTTTGTTGTCCACATTAGCATGCCGCAGATGACCAGACACATAAAAGTTATGCATTATGTTGCTTAGTGTAGTGTGTTTTATCCACTTGGTTATCCTAGTTCTCTGGATTTTTTGTGCCATACTTAGGAAACTTGGACAGGTGGTAAGTTCAGTGGTTTTTTACTAGTTCCTTTTGACACTGCGATTCTCATGGATCAACTTTGTTTCTTGGGGATAATCAGCCTTTTAATTCTGTAGACGCTTTAATGTAACACCTGTATATATATTAAGATCGAATATTAGTAGTTTCTAATTGATATGTAATTGCTATGTAACTCTGATTGGTGCAGCATATAAACCTGTAGCTCTTGTTATGTATGATGCCAGATTAATGTCAGGGCTTTCTTGTAAGACAAACTCTTATATACCTTCAGCATGCAGCAGCTACCTTTGCCTACAATTTGCTTAGGTATTCTATGTTTGCCTTGTTGGAAAGGTGGGCCACCTTGCCCATTTCTGTGGTTTCTCTTTCTAGAAATGTCAATTTAGGAACCTCTTAGTTGGTGCTCACAGTGTTATTGAGGCGCGCGCCCCGGGCGCGCCCCGGGCGCGGGGCGCTTCGGCCTGGGCGAAATGCGCCCCGCACGCGAGGCGGGGCGCTGCACGCAGCGAGGCGCGCGCCTCGCGTGCGCCTCGCATGCGCCTCGCTCGCGCCTCGCGTGCGCCTCACATGCGCCTCGCATCTGTGTTATGCAACATACTCTTTCTTCTATTTTTTTAAAATAATTTACATAATTACATATTTATATCATGTAATATACTCTTTCTTACTAGTTGCTAATCTATTTTCATCTTTTCATGTTTAACCTATTAAAAGGAAACAATAATTAGTAATTTAGTATACTTGTTTGCTAATTGTAACTTCCTTCTCTAATTAGCATGCTAACTAGCAAATTATGAACATGTAAATATGTAATTGTTATATTTATTCTTCATCTTTTCAAGCTAAGTAGCAAATATCAATTAAGAATACTAACTAGAAAATTATGAACAGTCATGTTTATTAATTATACTTCCTAGTCTTTTTATGTAGCAATTTATAAACATATGCTCATAATTGTTAATCACTTAATTTGATGATTTAAATACATGTTTCTGGTATCTTTTTTGTTACTTTAAAAATTCAGTTAGCATAATTTGATGATTTAAGTTGATATTCTCATAATTTTGGATGTAGGTAACTAATATGTTGCTTATATGTTTCTATCTTATGATGTTGGCAAATATTAGTTTGAGTTATGCGCCTCAATTAGTGAGGCACGCGCCTCGTTGTGCGCCTTGCGCATGGTGCGCGTAAGGGACCTTTGCGCCCCGCATTGCGCCTTGCGCCTCGATAACACTGGGTGCTCATCCCTACTTCCAATGCCAGACTAATATTTGCTCTAGAATAATGGTTACAATTCATCTCATCAGGCCATTCAATAGAGAGAATACATTAGTTATAAGAGGGTGAAGTTGAAGAAAGTGAAATTGATAAACTAAGGTGAGTGAATGCTGACGATTTCCTCTTGTCTAAGAATATGTAAAGAGCCGATGAGCCATAGAAGAAAGTGAAAGGAGCTTAAAAAATTTTGACTATGGCAATTTGTATGTGTAAATTCTTATTCTTGTGAGTGCAGTTTAATCATCTTATTCTCTTTGCGGTATTTCTTCTTGAGTCCATATGTTCAATAGATCTGCATGTAAAATGAGTATATAGCAATTGGTTTTATTCTCAGATGGTGCTCCTATTCAATTCATTTTATAGCCTCTTTGAGCAAAATTTTGGTCTATACCTTGTTTAGTCTTAGAAGTGTTTGTCACAGTACTTTTCTTGAGTAGTTACTTTTCATGTTTGGTGTCGTTGCTGTGAGGGTTCCAGTTTGATCGTTTGAAGTTAGTCTTCATTTACATTTAAATATACATACTTCCTATTTTGACCCTCCACATTGCCTTACTGATTTTCCTTTCAATCCTTTGTGGTTCATCTGACATTATCAGTTCTTATTTGGGTCCCTCTTTCTGTCCCTCATGAAACTCCAAATTGATTATTATGTTAATTGCTTTTTATTTAAGACTGAGAGTATTCATGTGTGCATACTTGTTTGTTTTAATTTTCCCAATTAAAAATTATTGCCTGTGTCCACCTCAAAGTGGCCTCTGCTGGAGGTAAGAGGGAGGGAGAAATGGCAAACATACTTTCTTCTTTAATGCATTTATTCTTATTCAGAAATGGCGAAATTCTAACAGACATATAAGTGTAACTGATGTTATTACCTGATGAAGTGCAGCTCATTCTAAACTTATGCATGTAACCCAGTTTGATACTTGTTATTCCCTAATGAATGATGCACTCCAGATTAAATGTGAAGTGTATTTATCAGTTTAACTTGCTTTGTGATTTCACCATCTGTGTCATTAGTTAACCTGGTATTATTTTCAGGCACTCAAGGTCAAGATCCTCTTCAATGCCTAGAGCTCGGAGCCAATCCCACTCAAGGTCTCTGTCTCCTGCCCCCAGGATGCACCCTCGAGGACATTCTCAGTCCAGGTCTCCATCTCCCCACCCCAGGTCTCCAGTTAGGGGCCGGTCCCTTTCGAGGTCTCCATCTCCTCGCCAAAGGTCACAGCCACTGTCGAGGTCTCCCTCTCCCCAGCCGGGGCGAAGATCAATGTCGAGGTCACCATCTCCTCATCCAAAGACACAATCTCGTGGCCGGTCCCAATCTCGATCTCCTCCCCGCCATAGGGCGATTTCAAGGTCTCCCCATCCTGGGCCCAGATCCCGAGGACGGTCCCACTCCAGGTCTCCATCTCCGAGACGTAGATCCTTTTCAAGGTCAAGGTCACGGTCTCGAAGTCGAAGCAGGTAATTGCCTGTTCTTACTTGAAATTTTGTTAGGGTTTTTTCGATATTAGTCCCCAAATCTTGATATTTTGGCATTAGGCCACCAAATTTCTAAATTTTTAGAAATTAGCCCCCCAAAATTGTCATATTTTGAAACTAGTCCCCAATTCTTTTACGTTGCGTTTGGATTCAAGGATTTTATTTGAAATTCTAGAATTTCAAAATTGGAATTCAATTCCAATTCTTTTGTTTGGAAATGACTAAAATTTCAAATCCAAATTTTTTTTCAATTCCAAGTTCTCTATTTGGGAAGGTTTAGAATTTCAATTCTTAGATTTGAATTTGATTACCTAGTTTGTTTCAACTCATATTTCAATATGCTACTCTTGATTCACATTGTCGAAGCTCCTCTTTATCAAGATAAAGATAGGAGGCAATGAATTAATACGATGAAGGAAAAGGACTTGGCATTAAATAATAAGCTTTTATTCACTTTCTCATATATTATCCAAAAGACTTACATTTATGAGATCATTTCAAAAAGTAAAAAATCCCAAAAAACTTGTACTCATGGATTCTAAACTCCACGAAAATAAAATGCCAACATTTGATATCACAATCCATTATTGTCTATATACAAAATATCTATTTCCAACTTACACAAAAATTAAAGTACCGATTTTGGAAGGTCAAAAATTGGATGCTTCTCTTAAAGTACTCTTGCTACCTGAGTCAACTCTCTTCTCCTCTTGGATCTATCTCTTGAATTGATTTCTCCATTACACATCAACTTTCGGTTCCTCTGTTTTTGATAGCGTCCTCCAAAGCTCACTTCCTCATCAAAACGCTTGCAATAGCTCTCGAGAACACTCGTGTAGCTTGATCCTCATCATGAGCAAAAATGGTGGTTGTTGAAGACTTTGAGCTACTAGTCTATGTAAGGATAGGGTTAGTACTTCAACATTATCACACTGATATCAATCTGTGTAAATCATCAAACAATGTAGGAAAAGATGAGAATTAGTTAGTGACCATTGTGCGAAATATCAATTTATGGAAACTATAAGACAAATAGAGAAATATCTTTCTATTATAATAGACTTGCGTTAGTGTATGTTTGAACTGAAATAACTAAATAATGAAGGAAAAAAGAGAGCAAGAGAATGTTCATGATAACATTGAGTGAAGTATCAATCTATGGCAAGTTGGCAACTACATGAATAGGGTAAATTAAAAAAGAAAGTTAGAAAAACACTACTTAGGTTATAGCAGCAGGGACCTCAATGGGACCTCAGAATGAACAGGAAGAACAACAATGCTGGAAACCCTAAGAAAAACTACAAAATTAGCAGACCTGAGTTGATTGAGATGTCCAGATTGAGTTTTGTATTTCATCACCTAATAGGGTGCTATCTTGTGTGGAAACTAGTAAAATATCTTGAAATATATGAGCAATATTTACCTCGATGATCATATGCAAATCAAAATCTTTAGCGTGTCAAGGCCAATGCTTTCATAGAAACCAGTACTTTGGGAATCATTAAGGTATATAGTCACATAAACATGTAATAGTTCACTAATAGCTCACAAAGTAAACTTCCATAAACAAGTTCAGAGGCTAAAACTAATATGAGCAAAGAAGGGTAATTTTAAAAAAATTTTCCCTGAACTTTCGGGAGTTTTGCACAAGTTCAGAGTCAAATTATTCAAGAGTCAAGAAACTTAGATCTTTGAAGGCCATATTTGTAACCTAACTTGCTAGGTGACATGGTGGTAAATCCATTACTAGATTTTATTGACCAGAAAATCAAAACATAGAAATGGATTAAATAATCTTACAAGATCCATTGGCAGTTGCTGTGCATAGACATAAGAAACTGAATTAAATTGATAATCACTAAATTGGTTTCTCACAGTCAGTAACATGCATATGTCATGACTTCAATGTTATGTTATGAATCACCTTTGAGCTTTTTCAACAATCATAGACATGAAGCACTTAAGACGGCCTATATCCTGTCAAAATGTGAGAACATATTAATACTACTTTCAGGAATTTGGAGACTTCTCAGGATATTTTTTCTGATTAAAAGTTAATATTAGTATATTTCAGCATATTAATACTAGTCCTCCTTTCAAAAATTAACCTTCATGTTTCCCGTATAAATAGTAATGATATACAATAAAGGGAAGTATTGATACTTACAAGCACACCTTCTCTGATATCTTCGACAAACATGTTAAAGCTAGTGTCAGACCTCGAGTGTTTAGCTTTACTTCCAATACTCTAAATAAGCGAAAAAGTCTTAAAAAGCTCCATGAAATTCATAATGAATTTGCACTTAAAAAATCATATTACAAGTTACAAAGAGAAGTAATAAGCAAAAGTAAGAATCACTTGAAGCTCAAAATTAAAGCGAGAGCTACGCCTTTCAGACTTGCATTTCACGGATTAAATATATGGTAGTTATCCAAGCTATGGATTTTTGTGGCATTGAGGTACATCAATTAATTATCGTATATTAGATTAAAGCATTAAACTTAGAGGATGCACTCACATACAAGCCTAATCAAATGGCAAATTGGAGTATACACTCTGATATTTGGTTGTAAGTATAGTATTGCTATCACTATTAGCGGTGAGAACAAGCCAAAATCTCTGAACAAATAGAAATGTATTCGATACTAATTTTTATGAATCATGGTCAAAGATATTCTACAATAAAGAGATTAGTTCAAAAAAAGGCATCATCTTTCACGCATGCAGATAGAGAACAGTGTTAGACCCTAGAGGGGGGTGATTAGGGTCTTATGCTAATCTAATCCGATTTAAATGCCAATTAAAATTAATTCACAAGTTATCCTAGCAAGTATGAAATGCAACAATGTATATGAGCTAGGATAAGCAATATGAACAATGAGATATATCCTAAATGATAGAAATGAATGTAAGGATATATAAACAACACAAGGGTAAATAATCTAAAAAGGATAGTAGATGAAATGAATGAGCAATGCACAGTTGGCGATATGAGATAAATGCAAAAACAAACATGCCAAAGACAAGCTCAAACAAGCAATATGATCACGGAGTTCGGACCTTCCGTCCTACGTCTCCGCTCCCCACTCCCGGGGAGAAATTCACTATCAACCGGGTTTTCTACGTTCATCCGAACAACGTTTACACCTCACACTCAGTTTTCTAGCTAACCGAAAACTTTACAATCAACACACTATTGCAATCACACTCTACACCCACTAAGTGTTGGACCTAGCCGTGTCTCCCTTAAGTGCTCGGTTACAACCTCTCCCTAAGCACGTCAACCGACGCCACTCCTCTTGGGATGATCCCCGACTCTCACCACACACTCCTCACTCGGTGTACAAGTGTATTACAAAGTGAATCTCACAATAAGCACAATATAACAAATGATTGTTCTCAACTATGGATGAGAACACAATTAAGCACAACTCAAAGTTACAAACTCTCACCACCCAACTATATTATGTATGTAAATACTAAAAGCTCAATGTGGGTGTGTGTAACAATGAGTAAAATAAAATCTAACTCAAATAGCAAACTAGTAATAATTAATATATGATAAATCAATAATGAAATTGCTAGGGAAAAGAGTTAGAAAACTTCTCTATAAACACAAAGAGAGGATGAGAAAATTTTGAGGATGAAATCCTCAACTGGTGATGTAAACTCCTCTTTGTAACGGCAAACCCTAAAAACAAACTAAACAAACTTAAATCCTTGTTTAAAACTTTGTTAAACTTGTTTTTAAAACTCTCTTGATCAGTTTGAAAAGACATCAGCAAAGGGGTATATATACCTCTAAAGATCTCAACAAAAAGCCCCAAAACGAAATGATCAAAAACCCCAGCAAATAGCTCAGAGAAAGAGCCGTTAAAAGACAATGACTATATTGTCGGTCGACCGGAAATATCGTCGGTCGACCGATGAAGAGCAAAAAACGAAGAAGCAGTTCTGGACAATCGTCGGTCGACCGGTGCGGTCGACCGATGGAGCTTTCGGTCGATCGGACCGGTCGACGGACAGACTCTCTGTCGCCCAGTGTCGAAAAACCAAACGAGCGATCGACCGGGTCGGTCGACCGAAATCTGACACAGCTGAAAAACATGTTTTAAAACATATTTTTTTTTGACTTTTGGAAATTTGTTTAAAATAACAAATGAAGTCCAAAAATTATGAAACTTTAGGAAATGTATATAAACATGAAAACGAACATGTTACAAAAAGAATTTTCCAAATTGCATTTTCCATTTGTGAAAAATCATCATTTTGCAAATATGTTCAAAAACATGAAAACCTGAAAATTGATATTTTGATATTTTGACTCAAACCAACTTTTGAAACTTTGTGAAATGTTTTTATAGACTTAGTAAAACATGTATAAATTGATATTGAAGTCTATAAACTAATAAGACAGTATTTTCACAAAATTGCATATTCTATGCAATGTTTTCAAAAACACAATAGAGTATGAAACATATGATTATATATATGAATGTAAATTTGTTTCATATCTATATAGCTAAACCAAAACACAATAATAAATATGAAATGTGTAATCTCATAGTTATGAACATGAAAACTCAAAACTATGTATATATATATATACCTATATATATACATGGAAACCAAACATATATGTATATATGAAACTATATATATACATGAAAACCAATATAATGTGTGTGTATAAAATTAAGCTCAAAGTATCTAACACACATAATATAAACTCCTAAACTACATTACCCAAGCAATCTTGATCTTCATTGTAGCTCAACTTGGTACACATGCGGATGAAGCTAAACTTGGATCTTGAACTTGAATTGCATAGGCTTCAACCACTATTCCGCCAACCTCCTCTTGATATGATCGTGTAGGCTCTATTCCATCCAACCTCCAACGTTGTTTGCCTAGAATAAATGCGAAAACACAAACACTAGACAAACAACATTAGAAGTAAATTGTTTGTTAAACATCATCAAAACAAGAAGGCCAACAAACAGTTACCTAAAAAATGACCACAGCAACAAGAGCAAGAGGAACTCATACTGATTGAGTCAGAATGAGAGAACTAGATCAGTCACATGATAGGAGATCATAATAACCAATCAAGCCAAATCGAAGTTGGCGAAGAGAAGAAGAAAAAGAGAGGTGAAAGCTGGAATCACAGACTCCCAATTTTGGACCTAGGGTTAGGGTTTCGGTGTTGGGGGGGGGAGGACCGAGAGGGAGCTCGAGAGAGAAATCAATTGATAGAGGAAGAGGAGAGATTGAATCCAGGGTTTAGGGTTTCGGTGGAACTGAAGATAGAGGATCGAGAGGAACTCACCATCGTCGATGATCGTTGGAGGAGAGACTAGGGCTTGCGAGTCGTTGATTGGATCTAAGGCTAGGGTTTTGGTGTAGTGGGGAGAGAGCGTTCGAGAGTGGAAGTGGAGAGAGTGCAATCGCAAGAGGATCGGGCCCGCGAGAGTTAAAATAAGAACGAGTGAAATTGCATGACAGGTTGTAAGCAGGGATTTAGAATGTTAGTGGAATTATGCCAATTCCTGGGTCTTAAATTCTTTTGAATCCAAACAATGAAATTGGCCCAATTCTAGAATTAGAAATGAAATACTGGTTATCAAACAGGCTATTAATTGTTCTGAAATTAGTCCCTTAAATCTTTCAACCACCTGCTAACTAGCAGTACTAGTTTCAAATATATTTAAAAGATTTGGGAGACTGATTTCAAAGTTTTAAGATTTGGAGGACTAATTTCAAAGCATCAAGATTTGGGTGACTAACTTCAAAACATTTAAAGATTTGGGGGACTAATTTCACAATGAAAGATTTGGGGGACTATTTCAAATAAACCCTTTTTGTTATTATCTTTGTTTTTTAATGAAATTTTGTCATGGTAGCAGGGTGGATCCGACGAATCCTGGCAATACCCTTTATGTTACAGGTCTTTCCTCAAGAGTCACAGAAAGAGCCCTTGAAGATCACTTTTCTAAAGAGGGAAAGGTTAGCTTGGGATTAATTCATTACTTTGGTGTATTGATGCAGCAGTGCCTAAATGGATTAATTTACTTAGGTCGCTGAGTGCCGTCTGATTGTGGAACCACGCACTCGCATCTCCCGAGGTTTTGCATTTATATCTATGGACACCATTGAAGATGCTGATCGCTGCGTAAAATATCTTAATCACTCGGTTTTGGAGGGCCGGCATATAACTGTGGAGAAGGTACAGTGTTGTAAAGATCATAGAATAAAACCTTTTCCATTTCATTTTGGTTGACTCGAAGGTTTTTGGTTATATTCAGAAGCTATTGCATCAGCTATGTTGGCAGCAATCAAAGATGCTCAGTCCATTCATCCAACTCAACTTAGTCTATACAGCTTGATGAATGGCCAGCCTAATGGTTTTCCATGCATCACATCAACTAAACAATAGCAAATTTGTTCAACTTAACAACCTCAGCATTCACTCAACAACTAACCAACGGACACTAGCAACTCTTCTAATCGGGCATTTATGGTACCTCACCCGACATTCGTTTATTGACAGTTCCTGTCCATGTCATGGTGTTAGTCTTTCGTCTTTACAACTTCACTGCTCTGATCCTTAGTGCTTCCTTCTTTAACCATATTATCTGCGTTTATGTTAAAGTTGTTTAATTAATAAAATTTGTTTTACATGGGATTCCTCTCGAATTTTTGTGCCTTAACCAGTTGCTTAGGTTAATAGGTGCTTTTGAAAGCTAAATTTGTAATTGTTATTTTATTCAGTCAAAGAGGCAACGACCGCGAACTCCTACTCCTGGAAACTACCTTGGCCTGAAAAATACCCGAGATAGTAAGTATACTCAGACACCTTAAACCACCTGTTATTTTTGTTAGTTGTGGATATATCCCTGTACTACCTCCCACTTGCAGATAGACCCCCTGCAGTTCTGTTGGTGTTGCTAGACTCCATGTATTATTTGCCCAAGTGTGGATAGACCCCCTGACTGAAGTTTTTTGACTCTTAATAGTCATAAAAGATCTCTCAGGGGTCTATGTGCACCAATAGAACCGCAGAGGGGTTTCTATCCGCAATTAACCTCTGTTTTGCTTGACCCATTGGTTTGTAGAAGTTTGGGCAGGAAGAATACTTTTGCCCTAGTGAGATCCTAAATTATCATCTGTGCCTCTTTTAGGCTATCGTGGTAGGTATCGTGGAGGTGGCTATGGCCGTGAAGAGTATAGTGGTGGGTACCGTAGGTCACCGAGGCGCTCACCTTACCGAGGTAGTCGCGATTATTCTCCTCGGCGATCACCTTATGGAGGCAGATCAAGAAGAGACCGGTCTTACTCTCCATATAGGAGTCCAGAAAGAAGCAGCTATGGCCGTCGGTCCAGTGCTTATGCTAGGTAAGCTGGCTATTCTCAGTTGGTCCTCTGATGGGGATATATTGGGTAGATGGTGGACCTTATGATTTTATGCGTTTTAGCTTGATAGTATTATGCGACTGAATATCTGAAAGGACTAATTCTCAAAACTGATGTGATCCTTTTTACCCTTTCCTTGTTGGGTTAAAGACTGTATGTTTCGGTGATGTTTAGAAAAGTGTGTGAACATCTGGTGAATGTTGGGCCGTATGGTTTAATGCGTTTTAGCTGATAGTGTCATGCTACTTAGCAACTGAATGTGCTAATTCTCAAGCTGTTGTGTTTTTAGACGGTATATGCTTTGGAAATGCCAAATCTGTACTAAGTCTTCAAATTGCACGTTTCTAGATTATCTATTTTGACATTTCTCCATAAAGCAAATTAGTTCTATTTGTTTTAAGCATAACCTGTAAGTTTAAAAGGCTGCCGTGCACAGGCGAGGATGAGCAGTTCACATGCCCGGTAATAATGTCTTTTTTTCCCCATGTGGTTTAGGAGCTTGTTACTATTAAATTCCTGCTTACAAGGTTGAGGTTTATTCATTAGTGGATCATGTATTTTGCGTCGAGTTCAGGTTCCGACTATATGATCACAGTTATATATTTTCATAAACCTGGGGTTGAATGTTCTGGTTAGTGGGTGCGTTCTTTCAAAATCTGAGTGTTCATTTCTTTATGCTGAATTATCTATGCTGATTTGCCAGTGTAATAACCGGCCATTGTGACCGCTGCGGACGTGCGCATGTAATATGAACCGTGACTTTGTATAGGCATGTGTAGGTTGATTGTGCTGGGCTTAAATCTTTTAGAGGTCGAGGGCTGGATGCATGTTAGAAAAGTTGTACTGTGAGCCTTCTTAGTGATTCTCGGTAGAGGATGAGTGGCTGTTGGCCAATTTCTCTTTCAGTTCAGAAAGAAATCCCTGTGAGGAAGAGCACCAGTGTAAAGTGTCATTTACACAGTTTTCGGGAGTTTACTAGGGGAAGGGAAGGGAAGGGAAGATAAATTAGGGAAGCGGAAGGAAGAAAAGGAGAAGAAAAATGTGATATCTTATTTGAGTGTTGAGCGAGGGGAATGTATGGAAACTTATTTCATCATGTTAGGGTGTAAAGGAAACGGAAAGGAAAATCGTTGATCCATGATAACGAGAGTGACAAACATCTTTTATGGTTAGTTATCCTTTCCTTCTCAACAGCCCATCTGGGGAAACAAAATGGCCCGTCTGCGGCCCTCCATCCAATCCGGACGTGCTGCCATTTTGATTCTTTGAAACCCCTGATGGATTTCGATTTTGTGGTGGGTTTGTTAGGTTTGCAAAAATCGAGACCCGTGAGTTTAATTGTTATTGTTATTTTTATCATTATTTTATGTTTTTTATAGAAGCCCGGTTAATATTTGGTCGGCATTGTTAGTCTGTGGGTTTCGCTCTGTGCAGCCTTTTTTCTTTCTTTCTTTCTTTCCTTTTTCTTTCCCATTTTTTTCTTTTTTCCGCGCGCACTTGTGCGCTGCAAAATCTGTAAATTTTGACTGGTATCCTTAGCAGCGTATTATTGATCATGGTTTGCTTGCAATGAGATGAATGTCTAGAAGTGTGTATTTCAAAACGACATGACTAGAATCAGGGTTAATATACAATTGTAATTCTAAATAATAACTAAATTGTAGCAATCTCTTAAACAGTAACAAGACAATATTAGTTACCGAAAAAATTAAAAAGTTCCTTCCACATGGGATGAATTTTTAGTGTTTTTTTCTTTTTCCCTTTAAAATATTCTAATTGGATTTAATTGTTAAAAGGGAAACTGATTCTAATTAAAAGGGAAACTGATTCTAATTGAAATACATGAATAACGTTAATATGGTCCTCAACTTTAATAGTGATATAAAAAAAGTGCTAAAAGGCTTCTGAGTACTAGAAAGAAAATCTGATCAGTCCACTATAATGCTCTATCAAAATTTTACCGACTAGTTGAGCATGCATATTACTATCGTTGCAGTCCAATTCTGATGTGAGGAGCGAAGAGGATGATTCATGGACTAGTACATTAGTATCTAATCTCTTGTTGGGCTATGATACCATTTGTTGTGCGTGGCGGAAGCCAAAACCAAACCGATGTGCTTCGAGAGACCAAATCAAACAAACGCTGAGAGAAGACCAAACAATCCAAAATAATGACACAAACTCAAACAACCAATTTTAACGTGGTTCGACAAGTTGCCTACGTCCACGGGACAAGAAGGGGATGAGGTTTTCACTAATAAAGAAGAAGAATACAAACTAAGATTACAAAATCACACAAACTCACCAATTAATCTCACCAACAAAGCTCTAATTCTCTCCAAATAAAAATCTAACCAATAGCTCAGAATATACCTCTTTTCTGTGCTCCAAATATCTCCTTCGCTACTCACCAAACCTAAAACATGTTCCTATATATATAGAAATCCTAAAACCAAAACCATACTAGGAATTCTAAAACCAAAATCAAAACAGATTAGGAATCCTAATAACCTGTTACCAAAATAGATTAGGAATCCTAATAATCTGTTACCAAAATAGATCACGAATCCCAATAACATGTTACCAAAATAAATTAGGAAACATGTTAGGAACCTGCTATCCAACAATTCTCCACCTCGGTGAAGTTTTTTCAAAACTGAGTCGACACCAACACCAAACAAATGTCTCACTTGTTGCGTCCAGTACGAAGTGAAACAAACTCACAACAACAAACTCAATCCACAACAAGTCGAGACCCAAACGAGAATGTGACCGCTCTCCAAACATCGGTATCTACTCACCAAATCGGCTGCATCATAAATGACTACCTACGTATCCTCTTGTCCAACGAATCAAGCCTTCACGTAGTTCCCCCAATGGCCTCCAAGGGTCCTCAATCCAATAGAAGAGTTCTCAACTCTTCACCAACATCTCCAACGAATCTGCAACTGATAGCTCTCCCAATGGTCCCAAAATGAAACAAACTAAACACCTTCACCTGAGATGAACCAACGACCATATCCAAATCGAAACTATGTCCACCAGCTGCACTCAAATCCGAAACCAACTCATCATATCCATCCAAATCCAAATGATCCCCAAAGTATGTCATCTCAGCTGGAATCCCAAACAATGCAGTATGATCTGGAGTATGTGGAGTAATCTCCACCCAACGTAGAGTAGCATCACCCTTCACCCGCTACGATATCCTAACGATCTGATCAACACTCTCCACCCATCGAGAGTCAAAAGTGACATACCTGTTCAGAACCAAATCAGAGTCTCCCAACTGATAACCAAACGAGCCTCTGAATACATACAATCGGATCAAATCTCACATCCTCGATGTGACCAAATATTGGGCAACCAAACATCCAACGCAACCCAAAATCTGAAGCAGCTCTACCAGATCCAAAATCTCTAAACGCATCAGTCAGCAACCTATGACTAAGATGACCCAAATATGTCGAAGCTCCAAAAATTCATCTGCAATCCAATGCTCGACAACCAACACCGATTCTCCTCCAGCAAGAAACGACCCATCAAAGTTGTCATCTCATCTCGTCGTCCTAATATTTCCTTTCTAATGAAGTGTCTCAAACTATCGTGAGCTCGGTAAAAATGCAAGAAAGAACCCCTACCAAAAACAGAACTAAGGGTTACCTTTTTGCCAATACACTTCTTCCATCTGTTATTGACTTCTAGGACTTCACACCAACGGGACTTGGTTGCAACCCACCAATGCCTAGAATAGTCCCAACTTTGAAAACCAAATATCAATTACCTCCCAATGATGTCTCCTTAGAAGGCCCCAAAATGCCTGAATGAACACTACCTAGAATACCCCCTCAATCGATGGATAGAAGTGCCAAACTCCACCTCAGTTTCTTTGCTCATACCAATGTGCTCAAAGGACTTCAATATGCAGGTCAAGGCACTTCTTAATAATCCAATGCACCGTATCAACAATCAAATATCTCAGCCTTAAATCTTTCTTTCTCAGCCATAATTCTCAAAGCACCAACAAACTAATGCGGAACAAATGAAGAATAGATCCAAACTAATAAATAAGAGATTTTTACCTCGAATTGAAACCTAACAAGAGCCTTCGAAAGATCTCACCCCACACGACAAAAACGAGATCCACAAATAGAAAAAATCCCACCTTTTATCACCAACTGAAGCCCTAGACGAACTTCCAAAGCGATCTACACCTCCAATTAACCCAAACGTAGCCTAAGCTCTGATGCCACTTGTTGGGCTCTGATACCACTTGTTGTGCGAGGCGGAAGCCAAAACCAAACTGATGCGCTTCGAGAGACCCAATCAAACAAAAGCTGAGAGAAGACTAAACAATCTAAAATAATGACACAAACTTAAACAACCAATTTTAACGTGGTTCAGCAAGTTGCCTACGTCCACGAGGCAAGAAGGGGATGGGGTTTTCACTAATAGAGAAGAAAAGTACAAATTGAGATTACAAAATCACACAAACTCACCAATTAATCCCACCAACAAAGCTCTAATTCTCTCCAAACAAAACCCTAACTAATGGCTTAGAAAATACCTTTTTTCTGTGCTCCAAATATCCCATTCGCTGCTCACCAAACCTAAAATGTGTTCTTATATATATAGAAATCCTAAAACCAAAAGCATACTAGGAATTCTAAAACCAAAATCAAAACAGATTAGGAATTCTAATAACCTATTACCAGAATAGATAGGAATCCCAATAACCTGTTACCAAAACAGATTAGGAATCCCAATAACCTGTTACCAAAATAAATTAGGAAACATATTAGGAACTTGCTATCTAACATCTCTCATGTCTTACGTTGATTTGAGGGCTCTCTCTTGAAATACCATGTATATATTGTGATAAATTTGATACTTTTCTCTCTGATATATCGGTGTATTAAGTCTAGGGCTGTTGTATTATAGAAATAGGCAAGTGTTAATCATCACTTCAGAAGACGACACTTGTCTCGAGTAAATTATACACCAACTCGGCCCGAACATCATGAAGGCCGAATCAAAAGACGTACATTTCTTGACCTCCTCAAAGACCCAAGACGAAAGGCGGTGCATCTCAAACCCATCAGCGACAGCTAATCACTATCATATTAAATACACGGTCAGAGTCATCATTGCATCGCCGCTGGGGTGTTAAATGACTAACGGACCACGCCAGCACCTTAAACCCTCTATCAGCACCATATCAATCACTGGAGTGATTTGAACTCACTAAATACCAACACCTATAAAGGTATCGGCTGACTGAGCCGATTGCATGGATTCAATCATAATTACATTAATGCCCTCAATAGGTTCGATAAAATAGGCACACACTTATTGCCCAAAGGTATGCAATTTCTGCACTAGAATTATTTTTCTCCACTTCAAACCATTATTGACTTGATCGCCGGAGGAATCACTGGAGAACCTAACTTCAGTCCTCTAACGTGTTGCTTGCATGCACGGCTTTCTTTCGCTTAGTAATCAGTCATCGAAAAGGATTAAATGACCCTAAGCTCATCAAATTCTACTCTAAATCTCACAACCTAACTTTTGATATCGACAAGAGTACTAAATATATAATTTTTCCAATGTGAATCTATTGAGAACAGCCTGGCATGTGAGCAAACGGTTCAAAGCCTTGCACTGAAGGGCTAATTATCCATTTATCTCCTTGTTTCTTACATGTAAAGTTTAGAACCGCTAGCTTGCATACAAAAGGTTTTGCGAGAACTTGGACTCTTTCTCCGAGCTCAAGAGCCACCAAGTTAATTATATCTTCTAGAATACCCATGAATCCAAGAAAAGCAAAGATTATACCAACATATTACTCCAAATCTTGCATATATAATTAGCCATCTTGATAGAGATGGGCCTATCATGTAATCACTCAAATTGAGCAATGAGTAGTCACAAGACGACCTAGTCTCAATCTCCCATCAAACATCAACCACGTGTGAGCTAAGCATTAGGGTGAGTAATAATAAGAGTAACTAGACAGTATGAGGGACTCTAGTCCATCGCCTCCTTGGCTTCTTCGCCTTGTCTCCTTACTCAAACTTTTAGGTGCTCTCGTTTTGTTGTGATGATACAACGCACGGAATAAAATCACAACAAAAAATATATATATATAAAAAGAAACCTATGGCTAGCCCTCATTTGATCTTATTTCAATCACTTTTTTGTAGCTCTTTAACTCTTCTAAGCATTGTGCAAACACCAAGGGTCTAAAAAGATAGAGGAAAAGGCCAACGCAAAGATAGGCGGCCTTTGTGGGGACCCTGGCCTTGTCTTCTGTTTTATTGCAGAGCTACTGCACGCTGCCAAATGGGTATTGCATTCTGACCCCTTTTTGAGTTTTCTGTATTTCTTAATAGCTAGCTTCTAGATGTTTTCCGTATTTCTTAATATGTTCGTTTTCTTTTTTTGCATGTTTTTAAAAGCTTCTAGATGCGTTGCATGTTTAGAAGAAGCTGCAAGCTTGCAACAAGTGAATTAGTGAAGTTGACTAGGGACTTATAGTCACCCTACGAGCTATTCTAATTGTAGATTAACAAATAATAATTCTTTTCCTGTTGTAATCATTGACTTCTGTATCACAATTAATTGTTCATTATTTTATGTACATATTTAATTAATTATGAATCAAAGCTGTTAAAAGAAATTTTGGTCACATATGGTGTGGTTTTCTAGTAATTGTTTTCTCTCTCTCTGTATGTATACACTGCATTGCCAGCTCAGTATCTTCCGACCTCTTCGATCTACAGCTCCCTCGCTGGTTGATAACCTTGACCCTTCCATGTCGGGTCTCTCTCTCTCTCTCTCTCTCTCTCTCTAAATCATCTTGTGACTTAAGGGGATCGATTTGCTTAGTTTTTTAAGTTATTTTAAGAGTGCTGTTACAGTGACCCCCAGAATAGATGATTCTGCATGAGACATGTGAGGTGTCAACTTTCTGTTTCGTGATGTACTTGCTGTCAAAATAACAATATTAGTTTAACTGAAAATAAATGAGTTATGAAAATCAGGCCTGAACGGGGTGCAGTCGTGATACACTGCCCTAGAAGATAGAGGACCCGCCTGTCGCCCTGGCGTAGTCGATCCTCCCCCCTAGCGGTAAAAGCCCCCGGAAACGGCCGGCCTCTCTACTCGGGCGCGAGTAGCAGAGCTTCTGCTCAGATGAAGATGTTGCCCAATAAAATAATCCGCAAAAAGATGTAGCCAAAAAACTTTGAGAACTGAGAGTAGCAGAAGGAGGAAGAGAGCTATGAAATTCTTTGTGAATTTCTGTGTGTTTTTCCGAATGAACTCTGCCTCCTTATATAGCCTCATGAACCAGTAACCGCTGCTGAATCTCCTCGTCCGTTGGGCGTAAATCACGCTTGCCGTTACATAATAAATGCTGCCGATACAGAACGTGTAAAACGTGCAAAAATAAAAGCTTGAGAAGCAAAAGGATGTGCGTGTGCGGCTGCGGCGTGCGGGCGTGGCGTGGCGTGCGTGCGCGCGCGCGCGCGTGTGGTAGAAATGCAAAGCCCACAAAACCCAAAACACTATTCAAAGCCCATTAGGAAATAAACCATTATAAACCACTTGAACTTCTTCTCAACTTCCAATGTGGGACTATTCACAAGGTAAAATTGCCTTTTCCTTAAGAAAATACTAACAGTACTGTTCATGAACAGTGCATCACGGGACAAAATAGAAGATCCTGCATGGGATAGGTGAGGTCTCACCTCTCTGTCCCGTGATGTACTGTTCATGAACAGTGCATCATGTGACAGGGAGGCGACACCTCACCTCGTCACACTCTGGGTCCCTTATTTTGGGGTTCTTGAAGACATTTTTCTTAGCTTAAAGCCTCTTTCTCTTGCAAAATCCAAATCTCATAGGATCACATTCAGACTTGTATCAGAACATAACTTGCTCTCCTAATCTAAGATTACAAATGTAATTCTACTCTACTAATAGAGTGGCTAAATGGCTAATGAAAATAATTTCACAATATTTTTTTTCTCCTGGTAAGTAAGCATATATACACTGTGTTTAGTCTACAAGTACTAGTTTAGTCAGCTAATAGTCTGATAACCAAGGACAAATTTTTACATAGGGGACTCAAGTACGATCTCGAAAGAAGAGCAGCAGAGCCCCTCGGTACATAACATATAATGTAGCTCCCGGACCTTTTCACTCTGCTCAGTCGCAGTCCCACAACCGCATAACAATACTTCAAAAAAAAAAAAAAGCCTGCCACGTTTCAGGTCCTGGACTCTTCCCTTCTCTCTCTGGAGAAACCCTAGTCGCTGTTCATCTACTGTTTGTTTTCTTGCTGTAGAGAGGGAAAGGGGAGAGAGAAAGAGAGTGGTTTTAGTTGAAAATATTGTGGGCTGGTTTGTTTTAAGCTGGGCCGTGGTTTTTTGGGGTATTGGTTTGCGTGGTTTTGTCACCGCAGCGTAAGCGTAAAAAAACCAACGACCGAAATGATGCCTGCTTGTGGACCCACCGTATCTTCCGTATTTCTCCTCTCATTGTTTACTGTTGTGCACACAAAGTTTTGTTTGATGGGGGAACCGGTGTGAGTCTCCGCCAGAGGGAAGACTCCAGTGTGGGGAGTAGGGTTCTAGCTGGTTAAATTTGATAAGAACCCCTGAATTTTGTAGCTAGAGAACGTTTGGGTGTGTTTTGGCAGTCTAAATTTGGGCAGGTTTAGTTTTGTTACACTGTTGCTTGCTTTCTTGTTTGGTAAAAAGAGAAGGAAAGAAAAAAAAAAATTGCTTCAGTTTTTATAGGTCGAATAATAACTGCTAAACTAGTTCTAGTTTAAACCATCCTTTTCTATTCCAAACTAGATAGAACTAGTTTAGGATAGAAGTGGACTAGGACCTGCCCATTCTAGGTGTGTTGCCAAACACGCCCTTTAGGTCCCTTTTGTATATTAATATCTTAAAATTTAATATTTGTCTCTCGAATCTTTAGAATTATTATTAAATTCCTCAATTTCTATAAATTATTTGAAATTTCTCCTCAAATAATTAAAATTGCTAATAAATCCCCAATTTAATTTCATAAGTTTTAAAAATAAAAACCTCCAATCAAGAGTTTGTAGCAAGATATAAGAATCTGGGGACCTTGTTGGGAAGAAATATTTGGAAGTGATGGAGAAAGTGTTTAAGAATTCGGGAGACAATAGAAAATTTAGGAAGAAGAAGATTTTATTTCTTTTGAACACCTTAGAACAACTTGGAACTTCTTGATTACAAATGAGAGGGAAGGGGAGGTATTTATAGCATCCAAAGTACAAAATAACTAGAATATTTTAATCCTAATTCTAGAGAGTTCTAGCATAATATCTAGAATTTTATATTATAATTATC
>BQKN01059934.1:58457-90743 GCA_022839385.1 Asparagus kiusianus
AGAGAGAGAGAGAGAGAGAGAGAGAGAGAGAGAGAGAGAGAGAGAGAGAGAGAGAGAATTGCATAAAAAGAGAGATCTTATTCTAAGTTTGTGAGAGAGTTTGATTTGAGAATTCAACCATCGGATCCTTGTTCAACTTCTTCTCGGCACACTCATCAACAAATGATTATTTCAGCGAGCAGAAGTGCACTTTGTGTTCGACTTTAACATCGCTTCTTTACGAATCTTCATCGTCATCGGTATGAAGGGCACTTTGTTAAAAAGGACTGTAAAATTTTCTAGTTATGCTTTAAATTGTTTTGGGTTAGTTTTGTGTTTCAAACCTATAAATTTGATGGCGTACTGAAGCCGACGTAATTGAGGGTTGGCGCACTCAAGCTATGTCAATTGAGGGTGTGGCTAGTTTGGGCTACGTTTCTTCTAGTCATTGCGAATAGTTGGGTCAGACAATTGGTTTTAGGTAGATTTCAGGGGGTAGTCTTTAAAGCTTACTAGATCGAGTTGTGATTCAGGTGAACTCTAGTCATAGTGAGGAAGGTCCATCGCGAGAAGGAAGAGTGAACATAAGATTCTGATAAGAACCACTATAAAAATCTCGCGCGTTCCTGTGTTAATATGGTTTTAGTTTTTCACTTATTATATTTTCGCTACTTATTCTGAGTTAGTCAAAATTTTGTCGCAATCCTATTCACCCCTTCTAGGCTTACATCCCAGTTCCAACAAGTAGTATCAGAACCTCATTACCTATATTTAGGTATCACAACATAGGATAGAGATGTCAAGTCTTACCATCGCTTTAGCCTTTTTTGAAGGACACACTGTAGGGTCGAAAAATTAAAGTTTGATTGATTTCTTCTTTTAATTGTCTTTACCAATTACTGTTTGAGTTAGACTAGTCATACTTTTTCCTCAGTATGATGAGTTATCAAAGAGTTTCTCTTAGACTTGAGTGCTAAGATTTCTCTTCTATCATTAGCCTTTTTTTAGGCTTTAGATCAGATGTATGATAACAGAGTTCAAGTTACGTCTAAGTGTTAAGAACGAAGCTCAACACATAGTAGGCTCGTTAGGAAAATGAACATTATTTGAGGTAATGACGATGTTAGAAAGATTATGTCATTCAATGACTTAACAATATAACGATAATGATAGAAACAAAGGCCCATCATTTGGTAGGCCTATGTTTGAAAAAAAACGTTATTTAGGGTAATGACGACGTTAGGAAAATCATGTCGTTCATTGACTTAGGAGTATGATGACAATGATGGAAACAAATGCACACCACTTGGTAGGCCTATGTTTGGAAAACGAAGTCATTTGGGGTAATGACGACGTTTGGAAAATCATATCGTTCAGTGACTTAGGGGTATGACGACGATGATGGAAACAAAGACACATCACTTGGTAGGCCTATGTTTAAAAAACGAACGTCATTTGAGGTAATAATGACGTTAGGAAAATCATGTCGTTCAGTGACTTAGGAGTATGACGATGATGATGGAAATAAAGGCACATCACTTGGTATGCTAAAGTTAGAAAATGAACGTCATTTGGGGTAATAATGACGTTAGGAAGAGTATGCTGTTCAATGACTTAACAATATAACGACAATGATAGAAACAAAGGCACATCACTTAGTAAACCTATGTTAGAAAATGAACGTCATTTGGGGTACTAACGACGTTAGGAAGATCAAATAAAGTAATACCTTACATAGTAGGTTACCATTGAAAATATATTTTCGAACAAAAGTTAAACATTAACTATCAGAGGTGATAATCAACATGATGATTTTATGGTCCTACTATCCTATTAAAGAGGATTAGCGAGGAAAATTTGGAGGGGACAAAGTAAGGAAACCATTGCCTCTATTTGCCTCTCCTCTTGCTATGAGATACATTTGACCAAGAGGCCTATGGATAATATTTTTTCAGAAATTTATCATTGATAAACATCATGAGTTTGTCGTCATCTTGAGTGACAAGACGATATGCTCCATTTGAGTAGACAATTTCTGCCACAAACGGTCCTTCCCATTTTGGTTCGAACTTCCCTTTCTTTTTGGAGTTCAGAATCATTGGGCGTCGGATAGCAAGAACCAAGTCACCTTCCTTGAATGTGTGATATCTAACCTTTTTATTAAATTCTCTAGAAATCCGAGCTTGATAAAATTCGATGTGTTGTTGAGACTATAGTCGCTTTTCATCTAACAACTCCAGTTCTTTGAGACGTCGGCGATGATTTTCTTCCGTTATCATACCTATTGCAAGTGCTATCCACAAAAATATAATTTGGATTTCCAATGGTAGTACAGCTTCGCATCCATATACTAAGGAGTATGGTGTCGTATCTGTCGGCGTACAAACTGTTGTGCGATAAGCCCATAAGCTTTGACTCAATTTCTCATTCCAATCTCTTTTGTTTATCGAGACCACCTTAGCAAGAATTTTGACAATGGTCTTGTTGAAAGCTTTCGCTTGTCCATTAGCAGCGGGGTTGTAAGCTGTTGAGATCAAATTCCTAATTCTGAACTTATCACAGAATCGAGTGAAAGCTTGGCTAACAAACTGGAGCCTATTGTCATGGATGATCCGACACGGGACACCATACCTGTATATGATGTGGTGTTTTATGAATTTGATCACATCACTCGTCTTGACTTCTTTTAATGGGATTGCTTCGGCCCATTTAGAGAAGTAATCAGTTATCACTAAAATAAAGCGATGTCCCTTGAAAGAGGGTAGGGATATCGGGCCGACAATGTCCATACCCCACGTCTTGAATGACCATGAAGTAGCCGATGGAGAAGATGTTCAGGTGGCTGATGCATGTAATTAGCATTTATCTAGCAGGCATGATATTGTTTAGCATAAGCAACAATATCCCTAAGCATATTTAGCCAATAATAACCCAATCTGCAAAGTCGGTCCTATAACTTAGAGCTAGGCTGATGAGCTCCACAGATACCATCATGTGCCTCCTTGAGAGTTCTTTGCTTGACAAGAAGCGAAGCAATAATCTATCATATGACCTTTGATATAAAGTCTGGGACTAGGAATTGTAGTAGAATACGGGTGCTCGTTTACGAACAGATTCTCTTTCTTTGATGTCTTCAGGCAATAAGCCATATAAGACATAATCAATGATCAAAAACCGCCAGTCTCTGGATTCCAGCGTGGTAGGTTCTTCCTTAACCGCGTTAACTTACAATGCATACTTCTGCCGAAATAATTGCCTTCTTGTCACCGTGATTTGCTGAATGGCTCTTTCAGGTAGAGCTAATGTAGCTGCAAGAGACGCCAATGCGTCGGCATAGGTATTCTTGAGACAGGATATATAGTCAATGTAGAAACCTTCAAAGGAATAAGCTAATGCAATGGCTGCAGTATGATAAGGAATGAGATCTTCATTCCTAACTTCGTACTCTCCTTTTACTTGGTTGATGATGAGTTTTGAATCACCATACGCCTCTAGATGCTTCACCCCAGTTGTTTGGCTAAGTCAAGTCTGATTAACAAAGTATTGTATTCGGCTACATTATTAGAACAATGCTCTGTTAAGGAGACAGCTCGAGGTAGCACATGGTTTTGTGGGGAAATGAAGACTACCCCTAATCCAATGATAACTGGATTGGTAGGGCTTTCTCTTACCGTGCCATCGAAGTATAATTATCATATCAGCTTTGTTGATACGATGTTGGCTTCATACGTCTCATTAGGTATATCCTGATACAATTTGACCTTCCCGTTCAACAGGTGATTGGCTATAAGATCACAAATAGCTTGACCTTTTAATGTCTTTTGAGGTTTAAAGTAAATGTCATACTGGGATAGCAGTAACGCCCATCTCGCAAGTCGCCAGTTTAATACACCGGGCAGCGTCATGAACACTCGTATAGGATTAATCTGAGAAATGATATGTATGATTTATCCAACCAGGTAATGTCGCATCTTTTGGACTGTGAAGACCAGAGCTAAGAATTCCTTTTTAATAGAAGGATAGCGAGGTTCAGCTCCTGATAAAGTCCTACTGAGATAATATATAGCTTGCTCATAGCCGTTATCATCATCTTGTGCTAAGAGTCCTGCTAAGGCATGCTCTGTAGCTCGAATGTATATCAGGAATGGTCTACCCGACTTTGGTGCAGCTAACACAGGTGGACTAGAGAGATATCGCTTGATCTCTTCAAATGCTTTCTAACAAACCTTATCCCATACGAAAGACACCCCTTTCTTCATGAGTCTTGAGAATGATTGATACTTTCCTGATAGATTGGTGAGGAATCTACGGATGTACGCCAAGTGCCGCTATAGACTACGAAGTTCCTTCAGGTTCTTTGGAGGTGGAAGCTCTTGAATAACTTTGACTTTATTTGGATCAAGGCAAATTCCACTGGCTATGACTATGAGCCCTAGGAATTTACCACTGGGGATTTCTAAGAATGATTTGGTAGGATTTATCTTTAATTGGTGCGTTCGCATGAGATCAAACATTATTTTCAAGTCGTGTAAGTGATCTGCCTTGTCATGACTTTTGACCACTAATTCATCGACATAACACTCCACAGTCTTCCTTAAATGCTCCCGAAAAATAGTGGTCATAGCATGTTGATACATAGAGCCAGCATTCTTCAACCCAAAGGGATTTACTGTATAACAGTATATCCCTAAAGGTGTTCGAAAAGGAAGAATGCTTCTCATCATCAGGATACATCTTAATTTGGTTGTACCTTAAGAATCCATCAATAAAGGACATCCTTTCAAACACACACATATTTTTTATAATGACATCAGTGATGGATGAAGGAAAATCGTCCTTTGGACAGGCTGAATTTAAATCTCGGAAGTCAATGCATACTCGAATCTTCCTTTTTTTTTTTCAGAATAGGGACAATATTGGCTACTCAGTCAGGATGTTGTTCCTCGCGAATAAATCCTAATTCAATAAGATTTTTAACTTCAATTTTAATTGCCTCCATGATCTGGGACCGAAATCAATGTTGCTGTTGTTTAATAGGCTTAGTGTTTGGTTTGATGTTGAGGCGATACATGGCCACTTAGGGATCAAGGCCCGGCATGTCTTCATAATTCCAAGTGAAGACATCGATATATTCACGGACAAGGGCGATGAGATTCTCCTTCTCTTCAGGTGATAAGCTATCGCTTATGAATATGGGTTTTGGGTTGAACTCGTCTCCTATGTTCACTTGAATCATCTTATCATCAGTAGGAGGTTCACGTTATTCAAAATGATGCTCCCATTGTATGCCTAGTTGCCTACTCAATGGATCTTCAAATAGGGGTAATTGATCATCCTCTTGAGTCTCAATCGGCTGAACTAAAGTCATGTTGACCATAAGCTCTTTGAATACGACACCGGTGCTGACATCTAAATCCCAACAAGTCGATTCAGATGAAGAATTAGTAAGGTATCCTTCTGAATTCTTAGCTGCCCTGAAGCATCATATTAACGGTGGTGATTCATATCCTAACCCCCTGTGAGTTTTGTGATAATAATCGCCGGGTTTTCCTTTCGGAACATAGGCACACTTGATAGGTATCTTTCGTCTCTTGCCAGAGTTTAAACCTTCTTTGCGGGTGAAGTCGTATCCCATTTTCCTTATAAGATATTATGCTGTCAGTGCGAAGTATGAGAATTGAGGGCCTCTTACTTCTTTTTCAGCTTCTTCGCAAAGAGTTTGCATTAGACCATCAGTTTGCCCAAAGATTATGTCTTTTTGATGATTATTCTTGGCTGGTACTATAAAGACTACTCGTGAAGATTTGACCTACCGTCGGTTTGTCATGAAGGATGATCGGATTAGCATGTGCAAAGTGGATTCAGCATACAGTCACGGAAGGGGATCTGATATCACATTAGCATCATTACCTGGCATATCAGAGTTGCATTCTACACACGATAAGTAAGCTAAAGCATCATTGTTATTGAAAATAACTTCGCTATCATCAGCATCATTTACATATAGACTTTCAAGACCAATGACGAAGGGTTCAATATCATTGAAGACAAGACCCTATTCGTACTCAGTCTCGGTATCGAATTTATTATCGCTATCAAGATCCTCAACTAGTAGTACATTAATTGGCTCACCATTGAGGTAGTGGATGGAATCTGTAAAATAATTCTCCACTCCCTTGAATGGTTGCTTTTCTACGACCACTGTTTTTGACTTCCCCACTCTCATCCACATATTTCATACATTGATGTAAAGTGGATGGAATAATCAAATTGTTATAGATCCATGACCGACCCAATAACAAATTATATGATGTCTCTGCATCAATGACATAGCAGGTAAAATCAGTCTTCAAATCATCCATTTGGCATTTGAGTCTAATTTTGCCTAGGAGACGAGTGTTGGAAGCATTGAAGCCATAAATGGTTGTTCTCGTTGTTGATAATCGATGCAATGAGACTCCAAGATGGTGAATGAGCCTCAAAGGTATGATGCTCAAAGCAGAACCATGGTTGACCTGAATTCAATCTACCCGAATAGAACCGATATACCCTATAAAATATAAGGGTCTATCATGCTTTAGATTTCTCATATGCATATCCTCAGAAGACAAGGTAATACATGTCATCTGTCCTCGAAAGATCTGATGACATTGGGGATAGGCCTCCAATGTTTCTTCTGTTGGGTTTAGTGGAAAGGGAGTAAGAAAGGTCTCATTATCCGCTAATGCTTCACGAAGGGCTTCTCTTGTCGATCGCGATAAGTGTAAGAGCTTGAACAAGGTAATCCTTGCGGGGATGTTAGCCAGTTGAGCTAACACATCAAACTGAAAAGGACCTTTCGAACTCTCTGGAACATCCTTCCTGGGTGCCTTATTATAACGGAGTTCCTTCCCATTGGGATCATGGGCGGGCACTAGTGTTTTATCTGCTGCCTCCTTCTTCGGCCTCGGAAGGGCTATTGCTGTTTTAGGGTATTTCTTCAAATACTCCTTTTCTCCTCGCGTTCCTGATGTCTGCACCGGTTGTGCGGCAAACACTAGCTGCTCGTCTTCAGAACTGTTGAGGGACATAGTTTCAACTTCCTCATTAGGAATGATGAACACAGCATTGCAGGATTTTTTCCTGGATTTGGACTTCTTCGAGTCTGCTGAAGTCC
Source organism: Asparagus kiusianus (assembly GCA_022839385.1). Classification (NCBI taxonomy): domain Eukaryota; kingdom Viridiplantae; phylum Streptophyta; class Magnoliopsida; order Asparagales; family Asparagaceae; genus Asparagus; species Asparagus kiusianus. The sequence continues at coordinate 65,593 of BQKN01059934.1, forward strand.
ATTGCCTATCTACCAGTAGGTCAGGATGAACCCACATGACTCCACCTTTAGGAGTGGTATAAAGAACCATACCCTTCTCCTTCCGCTGATGAGGATCGAGGTTCATAATCCTGGTCTCTGCTTGAGGAATTAACTTTACACCATCCTGAACTTGAACTTCTGCGAAGTCTCCAAACTACAATGAGACCATGTTCGCCGATACCTTCTTCTGATCTGTCTAAAGAGTCATAACACTTGGATCCAACAACGCTTGAATTTTTATCTTTTAAAATATATGCCTTGGTCGGGTGGTGCACCATCCTATGGTACATGCAGTAATTAGGATCATCGGCCCTCGAGACTTCTTTAGGTTGCCTCAAATCGGGGAGCTTGATCTTATTCATCTTTATCAAAGACTTGAGGATCAAGATGATGTTCTCATCTTTAAAATCATATTTCTTCTGAAAGCGATTATCAAAAGAATTGCCCTTTGACTTAGGAGAAGGGTTAGCGTCTACCGGCAAAGTGTCTTTCCCTTTTGCTTGCTTTTGAGGATTGAAGTTGCCTTTATTCCCTCCTTTTTTGGGGTGAGACTCATGAGGTTCTTCGACCTCTATCCTTTTGAGCATATTCTTGACCTGCTCTCCCTGCCACACCAAGTCCTTCAATGAATGGGCTTCCACAACGCCCATCTTGGATAATATGCTGATAGAAAGGTTGTTGCGGCACATCTCCACAAGGGTAGTCTTCGAGACTTGATCGCGTGAATGCAACGATCGATTTCTGAATCTTTTGACAAAGTCACTGACAAACTCTGTCTTCTTCTACTTTTCAGCCAACAGTGTAGCCATTGACACCTCAGTTTCATCATCAAAGAAACGAGCTAGGAAGAGATTTTCCAAATCTCTCCAACTTTTAATTGACCCGGGTTCGAGTCTATGAAATCACTCAAAATGGGATTATTATCCATTATGTGTCCAGTCTGTGCTTAGAAATAATAAATATGCTCGGTTGGAGAACCTTTGCTATCAAATTGTACTAAATTGAGTGGCTTGAACTTTGGGAGATATGGAACGGTATCCCATTCGACTAGATAAGGTCTAGCTACCCCAAGTCCTTGAAGTTTCCTTGGAGCTTCAATGTGTCAAGTTGCTTCTGGAAATCATCCAATTTTTGGTCCCGTATTTTCGTATGAGGATTGGATTCAGCTTCAAATGATTCAGAATGAACCCTCACAACATTTTCCTCTTCATCGTCTTCATCATTGTCATGTCGACGATTGTTCTCTTCCTCAACATGTGAAGGTCGCCTAGGTTTTGATCCTGAGGCTTAGGGAGGAATCTTCATCTTCTTCTTCTCTTTCTCCCCGAGGAGTTTCTCTATCATTGCCTCCAAGCGTCTAATAGACTCCTATTGTTGATGAATGTTTGATTGTTGCTCTTCCATCTGCCTTACCAGGTCCTCCTTACTTCCAGCCATGTGAGCACTTTCTTGTTCACTTTGATCGGTGTTGGAAGGCTGAGAGGTTGCAATAGCTGAGTTCTCAAGCTCTTCATCAGCCTCATCTGTCATGCCCACTAGACATCGGTAATCAAACGGGATCACCATACCAGTACGAGTACAAGTGTGCTGATATACTCCCAGTCCTTCGACAAGCATTTCACCTATTCCTAGAGAGTATCTAGGATCAGAACATTCAGAAGAATCAGCCGAGGCTTTGCTATTGCCCTTGCTGACCATGTTAATCATCACTTCAATGTGGTAATTCTTGGGTGCTTGTTTCTTGGGATGAAAGCGTATTCTTCTTAATGACGAGATCGTCGATGGCTCAGTCAACCGTTCAAAAATTGAAGATTTACGTACCAACTCCCCACATGGGCATTGGGAAAGTACTGCAGAAATAAGCTTCTCACAGCAGCAATAAGATTGCATCTGACTTATGCTGCATTTGTGTGTGAGATAATCACAGAGGTTGTTGGTAGGACTAACCCCAGCTGGCTCCGTCGACCTAGCTTTACCCGAGCGAGACCCTCTAAATGATAGAGGTTGACGAACTTAGGTAGCTGGACAAACTTCGTCAATCAGATGTTTATGACGAGGTCCATTGATAGGACGAGCTTGGTGCATTTTCCTTCTCGGTCGGTTCTTAACTTGAGGTTCGCTTTCTGGATGAACCTCAGTATAAACCGCTTGTTGAGTTTGCTGATCCTCTTTTTGAGGATGAGGTTCATGTTCGGAGTCTACTCAGGTACAAGGATGAGGTTCGTCATTTTGACGTTTCTCAGTCACTTAACCCTCGTCAGACTTGTTGACCTTAGGCTGGTCAGCTCTTGGTCGATAGTAAAAACCGGCTAACGAGACCAAAGCTCGAGCCCTATGACAAGCTTGGTTCTTTTGCTTCAGCCGAAGCTGGGCTAGGTTTGTTATGAAAAGCCATAGTTTGGCTAGTAGAAGCCAAAGTTCACTAGGTTGCTTGACAACCTATTTCTTAGCCTGACGGCTAGTTGCCAAAGCCTCCTCTTTGAGGGGCATGAACTTTTCCTCGAGGTTAATTCGAGTTGAATCATCAGAAGCCACTTAGGCTAAAGTCTCATACGAGACTCGACGGCACTTATGTGCCTTCGTGGGACTGGATGCTCCATAGGAGATAAACTCCTCGTACTTGGTCTGGTCAAACTCGATAACCAGGGTCTCAACTTCGGTTCCCACTACAATCTTATCTGACTGCACTACTATCATCTCGTCAGAAAGAATAGCTTCTCCCACTGTGGTCGCCATCGCCTGTAGGGTCAAAAAATTAAAGTTTGATTGAATTATTGTTTTAAGAATGGGTTCGATCGCTTAATACGAATCTCTTACAATCACTCACTCTCTCGATAACAAAGGAAGAGAAGGTTAATTTGACTTCTCTTTTGTTTAAAAGTGGGTTCTTGGTGGTGAAATAATATTTCTTTCAATGCTCACGTCGAGATTACTTCCCGTTAACGATCAGAACAAAATCATAAGAGCTTCTGATGGTCGTTGATGATCTCCTTTTGTGCAGTAGCGAAAGATCAAGGCTTTCCCATCTCTCTCTGAATCTAGTCTCTCCGAAGTCCCTTTTTCATAGTCGCTCATGGCTATTTATAAGGTTTTACCACATAACCAACGTACTAAAATTATGGGTAGAGGGCACAACTACCTCCTTCAATTCAGTCTACGTCGATTAGTAGGGGCAAAACGTGCTCCTGAAGCTTAACCCACGTGGATGACTAAGTCTTTAAACAGTTGCAGCTGGATCACCTACGGACAACGAGCCTCACTGTATGGCGAAGTTCATCTGATTGAACGAGCCTCAATATGTAGCGAGGTTCGTCTTCTAGGGCCAACTTTGTAGTACAACGAATTGTCTTCACTGACCTCGTCTGGCAAGCTTCGTATTCACCAACGAACTTTGTCTTCGATAGCTGAGTCCTAACTGTGTAGCGAGCCTCATTTTCACTAACGAGCTTTAAGTTTGATGACGTTCAAAGACAAACTCTGAACTTCATATCTTACGACAAACTCCAAACTTCATTTTCAATGACGAACTCCGAACCTCATATCCAACGACGAGCTTCGAGCTTCGTTTCTAGTGATGAGTTTCGAACCTCGTATCCAACGACGAGCTTTGAACTTCGTTTCCAATGACGAGTTTCGAACCTCGTATCCAACAACGAGCTTTGAGCTTCGTTTCCAATGACGAGTTTCGAACCTCGTATCTAATAGGGATCTTCGCTGGGTGACGAGGTTTGTCCCTATGACGACCCTCATCATATTTTGAAGTTTGGTAATTTTTACACACGCCATCACCCATCCCCTATTTTTTAACAACCATTTTGGAAAGTACGCATGAAAATCTTTTTATTATCTATTGACTTTGATATTTGGTAGTGTGTCAAACATGAGTATCATAATCCTACTGAGGAGATAGGAGGTATTATTACTAAAATTTCTATGGATAAATGTCTTCTTAAGACAAAAAGATTTTTTTTATAATTAGAAAGATATCAATATTTTATATTACTCTCTTACTACCGAAGAATTTAATTGTGTCTCTAATTGTACTACTGCATAGGAAATCTAGAAGACTCTAGAAGTTACTCTTAAGGGAACTTCGCAGATAAAGAAGGCAAAGCATACAATGCTGGTGAGGAAATATGAAAACTTTAAGATGAAAGCTTGGGAGAGCATATAGGAGATGTTCACATGATTCATTAATATTGTGAACAAGTCTATAGCTTTAGGGAAGAAGTATGACAATAAAGAACTATGCAGAAAAATATTTTGTTCTCTTTGCGTGATTGGAAACTAAATGTAACGACTATTAAAGAACTTCAAAAAATTTCTATAAAGAACTTTAAAAATTTTCTAATCTCTTGATGAACTTGTAGGTAATGTTATCATATATGAAGTCAGACTGAAAGAGACAGAAGATACCTCAGAAGAAGATTCAAAGAAGAAGTCGTTAGACTTAAGAGAAAAGAAGGAGAAATTCTGATCAAAGAAGAAGACAGATTCAAACTTGAGTTCAGAAGATGAAGATGATCAGTCTATGCTTATGGTAAAAGGATTCAAGTCTTTTCTTAAGTCAAAAAAGGATAAAAATATCTTCAGAAAAGATGAAATCAATTTACTAAATAGGTAAATAGTAATCCTCAAGTGATTCTAAAACTAAACCTCTTTGTTATGGTTGCAGGAAACCAAGTTGCTACATGAATAGAAAGGAAAAGAAGAAGAAGGGCAAAAGTCTCAAAGTTACAACCTAGAATATGATAGATGAGGATGAATCTAGAAATGAGTCTAGTGAAGATGGCAAACAAGCAAACAAGTGTCTTACGGGAAGATGTGCATTATTTTTAAATTTAGAACAGAGTAACTCAAGTGGTTCTGATTGTGAGTATTCAGATAAAGAGGTATATCCTTCTTATAATGAGCTTTATTATAAATATAAGGAGATGTTAATTCATTTGAATAATATAGCTCAAAAATATGAAGAAACTAAAAAGATGAATACTAACCAGAAGAAAAATAATTTTCTTCAAAGAAAGTTGAATTTTCCTCTTCAAATTTAGATTCAGTTGATTCGACCTCTTCCATGTGCACACAATGTTCTAAGCTACAAAATCAAAATTTTTATTTATCTAAGTAACTTGAAAATAATCAATGTGAGAATGAAAAATTTGTTGCTAAGATAAATGAGTTATATTGTGATTTGTCATCGGAATAAAATAAAAATTAAAGTCCAACATTAGTGACATGAAAAAGGCCGTGAAGAAATTTTCTTTGGGTTTAAAATATTTTAACATAGTCCTTTCCAATCAACAATTTACAAAAGCTAAAACTAAACTTAGGTATTCATATTTTGAAAAACATAAAAAGTTTTAACATTCTTTTACTAAAGGTAATAATCTTGGTTGGTTTGATCCTATTCCCAATAGAACATATCATTCTATATACTCATTATGTGAAAAAATTCGACATGTTTCAATGAGGTATTGTATGACATATAGGATTAAAGTAGTCAAATAGATTTGTATACAAAAAGGCCTTATTGCTAACCAACGTCGACCTATGTGGATACTTAGGTCATAATTATCTGCTTTTATGTAGACTTGTAGGTCAACAAGGGACTGAGGCAACACACAATGGTTTCTTAAATATTCAGGTTATTAAGACTAATCCTTAATCTATATTATGAGGAGGTACATGTTAGATATATTTTTATTTATTACCTCCTCATACAGGTAAGTTTCCTAACTTTTATATATGTATAGTTTTTCATCATAAATAATAATACGAAAAAGGAAGGGGGAGGGGACTATCGATGGTCGTGGTGACACAATCGGTGGTCCATCATCGACGGGCAGTTTTTTTCCACTTTTTACCTTCCTTTTTATCTCTCTTCTCCAAAAAATCTTTGAAATTTCAATCTCGCGGTGTCTTTGGTTACCTTTTGATTGCTGTCATCATCATCATCATCATCTATTTCATCTTTTTGAATCAAATCAAATAAGAAGGTAACTTTTTGAACCCTAGATCTTTAGTTTTGACTTTTTTTTCTTAGGGGTTTTACATATTTTTGATAGTATATCTTGTGTGGTTGGATGTTAAATAAGTACTACAGTAGTTTAGATCATTGATTGTTGAGTTATGTATAAGTTTTATATGATTTGGGGAAAAAACCCATCGGTTTTACTTCATAGACCATCAATAGTTGAAGAACACCATCAATGGTGTATGGACTATCGACAATTGTCAGTCATCTGTTGATGGTATATAGGTTGAAACTGCTATTTTTCAATTATATTTCACATTTTACTCAATTTTCTTTGGGTCTAAACTATCTTATGTATATTCTCTATATTAATACATGTTTATTTGACTTTGTAGAGAGTGTCATTGTGACGCCCCAGGGTTCACACAAGGCTCCAGTCCAAGGTAAAACCCGGATTGTCAAACCTGCCAAGCACCAAATACCATGCTATGATATGTTTCACCATCACAGTCACTATCTCTCTAGTAGAAACAACAAATAGGTGAAAGTACCGATAGGCAAATAAGATAGAACAAACCCGGTGTACACAGAAGAAATAAGAGAGTAATCATCAGTGAGCCCAACTAAAATAGAATAGAAACATCTTTGAGTCTGAAATAAACCTCAAGTACAATGAGTCAAATAAAATCACAATAAGGCATTCCGCCTCTATAAAATACAAGTCTAGAGTATGAAATATAAACTAAATGTGGAGTTCTGAAATAACTATAAATATAATAATATCTAGATAGAATCTAAGATGTAATCCTATCAACCTGCGACTTTCCGTGCGTCGGACTTGCTGCCTGAAAGGGGGAAAACAACGAGCATCAAAGCACTAGCGAGATCATCTCCATCACTCCTAAGGAGAAGGGGTAGGAGTATATAAGAAAAATAGAGTCAGTACATATAAGTATGTAATCATTCATATTACTCTAACTGGAGATTAGTATTTAGGAATTCACAACACGAGTATTAGTACGTCGAGCGAAATAATCCAAATAAGAAAACCCTTATGTATATACCATGTCTCAAATTGTTACTCCCTAAATACCAACTCCAAACTCTATGAATGAAAAACAACAAACAAAAGATAACATTCCAAACCTCAAACATGTAGAATAAATATCTCATTTCAAAACTATACTCGAGTAGTCAGCTCTAATGTAAGGGGAATCTCGTCCAAAATAAAAGTTAATCATAAACTATATCATATAAGCCACGATATCAAAGAAAGTACCCTACTCACGGGAATCCAATATGAAAGCCAAACTATAACTGATAATACTTACATGTGTGCATCTCTTTGTGCAATAACGATACTCTTGTAATAATCTTACTCAATCGTTCTGCGGCAAAAGGTTTTATCTCCCTATTCCGAACACATAAAATAACGATACTTTTGTAATACTCTTACTCAATCGTCCTGTGAAAATAGGTTTTATCTCCCTATTTCGGACACATAAAATAACGATACTTTTGTAATACTCTTACTCAATCGTCCTGCGAAAATAGGTTTTGTCTCCCTATTTCAGATACATGAAATGACGATACTTTTATAATACTCTTACTCAATCGTCCTGCAGAAATATGTTTTATCTCCCTATTCCGGATACATGAAATGATGATACTTTTGTAATACTCTTACTCAATCGTCCTTTGAAAATATGTTTTATCTTCCTATTCTGGATACATGAAATGACTCTTTTTCATATGTTAACTAACTCCACATGTATTAACTACCCCAACATTGTACGTCAAAAAAAAAAAAAACAATCACTTGAACTGAGTGTACGTGCACATAACTAGGTGTGCGTGTCCATATCTGGTGTTCACCATCATCCTAGGTATTAAATAACTCTTAATCATTGTAATATAATAGTACAAGATCGAGAAACTCTCTCGAAAATAACAAACAAGAGCGAAACACAAGAAACCTTCACGCTATATATATCAATTATTTCAAATCAACACATCTGTAGTTTTCTGTAGAACATATTATTAGTAAATTGAGCGTATCTTTCTCTAAACAAATTCTTTTTAAGAATAATTTTCCATTTTAAAAACTAGATTCACATAGATATCATTTGGCACTAATTTGGTTCAGTTTGGAGTTCATATGATATCTCTAATTTCTAGTTAAATATTATATATATGCAGCTGCTTTTCTGCAGAACATATCATCGGTAAATTGAGCATATCTTTCTCTAGGAAAACTATCTTTAGGAATGGTTTCCTGTTTTGAAATCATATTCACATATCTTTCAATTGGCATTAGTTTGGTTCAATTTGGATTTCATTTGTTATCTCAAATTTCTAGTTAAATATTATATATGTGCAACAGCTTTTCTGCAGAACGTAACAAGCATGATTATTTTGCACAAGAAATCATATTTAAACCTTCAACCATGCACAAAATTTTAAAACGAAGAATAAGATATCTAAATTCAATAAACAATATTTTAAATCATTTTTAGATCTTAAAATACTTCTGTAAATTCGTGCTTAATCTCTTTAACATGAAAAGACCTAGTCTTTATACATATAATATAAAAGATCTGATTTTTATGCACAACTTAATTGATTAGGCTTTATAAAACTCATTAAAAACTCTTCAAAAATATTTTAAAAACAAGGAGAGGGATTAGCAGAGATAAAACTCGTCTAAGACATATTAAAAAACATGCAAGATGCAATGCCAACATAGATCCTTGAGCCAAAAGTAAAAAACAAACCGAAATCCCACTCCAAAGACTTTGAATCTTCCTCCAAAATCAAAATAGGGTTTGTGGGAAAGTTTGGATGCTACTAGGGTTTTAAAATACTGAAATAGTACTAAAAATTTCGTGAATACATGTTATATATAGTAGAAAAATGGGTGTGGGCCTAAAAATACCCAAAACCAACCCGAACCAGGAAACCTGATCTGTCTAGGAAAATACCCCTTCGGTATTTTTACTGTAACTTCCTAATCCGACCTTAGAATAAAGTGATCTAAAACTTGTTGGAAAGATAAAGAAGAGACCTACAACTTTGATCATTTACACTTTTCCAAATTCTAACTGTATCGGTGCGTAAAACATAAAAACTCATAACTGGTTATTTTCTACAGATTTCTCTCTTTTGGCCTTTGTGCATGTTTTGTGCATTTACACTCATATTTTCACAAATATATATTGAATTGATCTCAAATCAATTCTTATCATACTAAACATCAAAATATGTTATTTTTTGCTATATAATATATTTATCATTATTTATCATAAATGTTCAAATTTATAGGGTTTTACATTCTTCCTCCCTTAAAAGAATTTCGTTCCCGAAATTCCGCAATCGTATCTTAGAAATTAATAATATGAGAAAAGCACTAAGAGGGGATAATCAAGACAAGAAAACCTTCCCGTACACATCTTATATCATTAATCTCTAGATATGAACCACTAGCAATATCTATGCTTAACAGTCTAAAATGCGGATACTCCCACTTAACCCCTAACTAAACAGAACTAGTATATCGGGCGAAAAATCCAAACAAGGAACCCCTCATATACATACCATGTATTCTAAATGATTAGGAGCTAAGTGTTAATACCCCCATTCTAGCATTAAATATAAATATGAATATATAGAACAATCAAAAAATCATAAACATTAATAAGCTATAACCAAATCAATTTCCGCACTCGAATAGGTGCGGGTAGTCACAACTTATATCCTCCTCGCACTTCTAGAAGCCTCCTCAGCTCTTTTCCATCTCTATTGAACTTTAACTTATGGTATTGCTTTCTTTCTAAGCCTCTCATCCTCTCTAGTAAGAATACAACCCATGATCTTCATGTTAGTTAAACCTATCCGAAACTCAAATTTTGGTGCATCAATCACCCTCTGCTGCTCCTTGTCGTACAAATGCTTCTTAATCATCGAAACATGGAAAATATCGTGTATACTCGACATCGATACTAGAAGATCTATCCGATACGAAACGGCTCCAAAATGTTCAACTCTCATGAACGGACCAATATACCTTAGGGTAAACTTTCCCTGTCTACTGAGTCACTGAACTCATCTGCGGTATTTTCAATAAGATATAGTCCCCAATCTAAAACTTTAACAGTTGTCATTTATGGTTTGCGTAAATCTTCTGACGACTATCCGCTGCAAGAATGCGCTCCTGAATCTCCGCTACCTTCCCTGTAGTCCGCCTTATAAGCTCCTATCTAAGCAATAATCTGTCTCGTGATTCTACCCAACAAATAGGCAATCTACAAGGCCTCCCGTACCATGCCTCATACAGTGCCATACCAATAGTCTATGATAAATGATATTATATGCAAACTCAATTAATGGGATATGATCCTCACAGCTATACTACCAATCTATAATACATGTATGCTACATATTTTTTGACACTTAGTTTACTCTCTCCGTTTGTCCATCCATTTGCGGGTGAAAAACACTAGAATATCACAACTGGCTACCGAACAAATCCTGTAAACTCCTTCAGAAGTGTCTCTTCACATCTTCGTACATTTTTCTTGTGCTTGAATGCACTGTATATCTGGTACGATGCGCCTCAATTGTCATGAAATATAAGTCATACCCTCTGGGTCTGTATCAAAACACCTCCTAGACCTGCTATTGATGTGTCCACATATATGAAAAATGTATCATTGTTTAGAAAAGTCAGAATTGTTACAATAGTCTATCTACCCTTAATAGTCTCAAAGGCTTCCTGGCACCCCGTGCTCAAAGCAAGTGTTATCATACTGATAATACATATCTATACACCCTTCTTCGTAAGACGTGTAAGTGGTATCACAATATTCAAAAAGTTTTGAATGAACTTTCTCTCATACCCTACTAAAACTATAAATCTCGGTAATGGTTCTTATCGTCTCCTAATCAAGTACAACCTCAATAATTGCTGGATCCACTGTTTTGCTCTTGATGCTGATGACGTGGTTGACCTCTAATAGCCAAAACTCATATTTGTTAAACTCCGTGTATCACTGTTACCTCCAATCTCAATTGTCCGCAATGCCCGCAAATGCTAATAGTAGATGCTGCTCGTGTTCTGTCTCCGATCTTGAAAAGATAAGGATGTTATTGATAAAACGACTACGAATTGGTCCTAACATGGACGAAAAAACCCGGTTCATCAAATCCATGAATACCGCGGGTGCATCAATCAGTCCAAATGGCATAACAAGAAACTCAAAAGACCTATATCGAGTGACCTTGTTTAACTCACGATATGGGTCTTTTGAGTTTTACTGTTACCTATTGCCGCAGAGAGGTTGAGTAAGATTATTACAAGAGTATCACTATTGCACAAGGAGATGCACACATGTAAGTATTATCAGTTCTAGTTTGGCTTTCATATTGGATTCCCGTGAGTAGAGTACTTTCTTTGAGATCGTGGCTTACATGATATAGTTTATGATTAACTTTTGTTTTGGATGAGATTCCCCTTACATTAGAGCTGATTACTCGAGTGTAGTTTTGAAATGAGATACTTATTCTACATGTTTGAGGTTTGGAATATTTTCTTTTGTTTGCTGTTTTTCATTCATAGAGTTTGGAGTTGGTATTTAGGGAGTCACAATACAAATAAAGATTTTTCTTTTAAATTATTTCGCAAATGAGAAACATCATTAAACAAAGATGATTTATTTGAGAAATTTGGCAAGTTTGAATATTTTTTCAAATCATAACAAAACTTCACCAAATGGCCAAATCTACCACAAATATCACATTCAAACACATATGGTCTACTAGAAATATTTGGCAAACGTGAATTCCCTTTCAAATCAAAACAATATTCGGCCAAATGACCAAAACGACCACAATGAATACACTTGAACACACTAGCATGCTTATGATGAACTTTGTGAGAATGAGCATGTGAATGTGTAAGTGTACAAGATAAAGAAGCTCTATGAGATGCACAAAGAGCATTAGAATTCTTATGTCTGTGTGCATCATAGCAAAAGTTAGATAAATGGTCTTTACGACCACAAATAGAACATTTGTAAATTTTGCTATACAAGTGTGCATAGTGTGTAGGTGATTTTGTAGCACTAAATTTAGCACATTTGTCCATAAGTTTCTTATGGTTATCAATGCATATTTTCAGAGTTGAATCTAAAGATGAAATGCGTTTATTCACAAGATTCAAATCATCAATAGGCACATATGCATTTTTATTAGAAGTGGAACATAAATAGTCATTTATAAAAGAAGCAGTATTATTTTTTATGTTCTCAACTTCTAACATGGCATTACTTTTGTCATGAGATAAGTTAGCAATATCCAATTTCAAATTATTGTTTTCCAAATTTAACATATCATTATTTTCTTTAAGAGCATCATTTTCTTCAGTAATGATATTAAATTTGGAATCTAACTTCTCATGATCGAATTTTAATGCATCATGCTTGCTTTGTAAGTCAATAAAATCTTTATGATTTGTTATAGGCATGTAATAATTTTTTACTAGCACAAGCAAGTTCATCACTAGATAAATTATTATCAGGTTCGGAACAACATACCACACTAGGGCTAACGCCTAGTGGCCGTGTGCATGAAGAAGATCCAATATCACTTGAAGAAGAATCCTCCAAACTATGTCGGATTTCCTCCAAGTTGCCTTGATGTGCTTCTATGAATTTCCATAAATTGTAAGCACTATCAAAATAAACAAACTTGTTAGACATAGATGAATTAAAAGTATTTAGCAAATATTCTAACAAAATCTTGTTCATTGTGAACATTCGATGATTATTTTTATTCCACTTGGATTTCTCCTTAGTGGGCATAATATAAGCATCATTTATAATTTTCCATAAATCAAAATATTTATATTCAATAAATAGCTTAAATATAACACCCCATTGAGCATAAGGGAAATTATATAATTTTAGAGCAATATTGATGGCATAACCTAAGCTAGGTGCACCATGCATATCCATAATATATGTATATATGTGCAAGCAAGATAACAAAGTAAACCTAAACAAGATTAGCACAAAAAGATAACTTGGATCTTTAATTCAAGGTGATTACACCTTAAATCAAAGAGCACCAAGCTCTGATAACAATTGTTAGACCCTAGGGGAGGGAGGGGGGGGGGGGGGGGTGTTTAGGTTCTTATACTAATCTAATCCGATTTTATACCAATTAAAACTTATTAATAAATTATTCTTGTAAGATAGATATACAATATGTTATGAGCAAGAATATACAATATGAACAAAGAAATATATCCTATATGGTGAAATATATATGCAAGGATATATAAACAACACAAGGGTAAACAATCTAAACTAAAGATACAATTATGGTAGGGTAATATAAGCAATGCAAACACATAATATGATCATAAAGTTTGGACCTTCCGTCCTATGTCTCCGTTCCCCACTCACGGGGAGAAATACACTGTCACAACCAGGTTTTCTGCACTTACCCGAATAACGTTTACACCTCACACTTTGTTTTCTAGTTCACCTAAAACTTTATAATCTCACATACTTACAATCCCACTTTACATCCTCTTAAGTATTAGTCTCTAGTCCGTATCTTCCTCAAGTGTTAGGAATTACAATCTCTCTCGGGGTATTGTTACCTACCCCACTGATTTTGGGACGACCCCGTCTCTCACTACACACTTTTCTCGATGTACAAGTGTATTATAAGGTTATCTACACAATTAGGCACGAATACAACTTTGGTTGTTCTCTACAATGGACGATAACTCAATTAAGCTTACTCTCAAGTGATACAACTCCCCACAACCCAATTATACAATGTATGCAAATACAATAAGCTCAATGGTTATGTGTGTAAGTAATTAGAAAATCAATTATAAACTCAATGTAAAACCCTGGCTTGAAGAAAATGATAAACAACAAATAATTAATACAAAGCTAGTATTGAGTTTAGAAATTCTTCTCTGAAAAACAAGATGGAGGGATGGATTAAAAATGGAGCTCAAACTCCTCCACTTGTGAAAGCTTCTTCATAAACCAAACAAGCTTTAAACCAAACTTAAACACACTTAAACACCCTTTAAAAACTTGTTTAAACTTTTCTTGGATGATTTAAGAAGTTTGAGGGTAAGTGGTATATATAGAATGAAGAACAACCCCCAAAAACCTAAGAAAACTAAGCAAAAAGACAAAATAACAGCTACATAGAAAACTAGAAAATCTAGCTGTTATGAGGTTTTCGGTCGACTGAAAATGTACATCAGTCGACTAATGACCTCGATAGAAGAAAAACAGACAGTTTCAAAGTGCTGGAATTTTGTGTATCTAGTTTTGTAAAATCAATTAAAAATAGTAAATAAAATCCAAAAATCATAAAATTTTGAAGGAATGTTTAAGAAATGTATATAAACATTTTAGAGAAAGTATTTATGAAATATCAATTCCCAGTTGAGAGAAATAAATATTTGAAAATAGATATTATAGTTTCTAAAAACTGCTTAAATACCCAACTTTGTAAAATCAATTTGACCTAGTAAATCAATACCAAAATTCATGAAATGTTGAGGGTATGTTCTAGACATGTATATCAACATGTTAGAGAAAGAATTTTGTAAATATAACTCTCCATTTGAGAGAAATAAATTATTTTGTAAACTGGTCAAAAACTAAAAATCTAGAAATAGTATAAAACTAGCCGTTATGAGCTTATCAGTCGACTCATCAGTCGATCGATGACCTCATCAATCGACTAATCAGTCAACTGAAAAGAAATAGAGGCTTTTTGATAATCCAGGTATTTTTATCAGTTGACTGAACACATGTATCAGTTGACTGATAATGATGTATCAGCCTGATTTAAATAATAAAAACCAACTTTGAAGTGACTTAAAACATAGCAAATAAATTCCAAAAAATATAAAACTTTGAGAAATTATTGTAAACATGTAAATGAACATGTTACGAAAATAATTTTTGAAATTGCACTTCTAAATAGTAAAAACTTGTCATTTTACAAAAATGTTCAAAACATGCAAACTTAATATACTTGAAATGTAATGTTTTGACATAAACCATGTTTTGAAATTTTGTAAAATAATTTTATAGACTTAATAAACTATGTATAAAGTGATATTGAAGTATATAAACTAATAAAATAATATTTTATTAAAAACACCTATATTTTGATAAAATCAACAAATACGTGTGTGAATAATATGAGCTTAAAGTATTAACACACGAGTATAAACCTATTCTACAAATGCTATAAACTATATACCAAAGCTTAAAGGTGTTAAATATAGCTCTCTTTGGTAAACTTATGGATGAAGCTTGAACTTGGATCTTCAATTTGAATTGCATTACTTCACTCCACAATTCTGCCAACCTCCTTTGGATATGACCGTGAATGCTTTATTCCATCCATCCTCCAACATATTGTTTGTCTACAATGAATAAAAGATACAAACACTAGACAAACAATATTAGATTTATTTGTTAAACATCATCAAAACAAAGTGGCCAACAACCTCCCCTTTTTTAATGATGACAAACAATTTACGAAAAGATATATATATATGCATGAAGGGAATGAATATACAAATAATAATAATAATGCATATAACCAAAAAGAATATACTCACAATATTTCTCCCCCTTTGACAACATCAAAAAGGAGACAAAGGATGAAGAGAGCGAAAAATCCCCCTACATATAAGCATGAGTGAGTATAAAAAAATATAGAGATTGCTCCCCCTATCAAAATTCCTCATAGGTTATATGAAATGAAAGCTAAGGCAAAAACATGTGAGAAAGCATAAATAAAAAAATATGCTAAAGTTAACTCACATACAAGAAGACAATGAGAGCACATATAGATAT
The DNA here is from genome assembly GCA_022839385.1 of Asparagus kiusianus. Lineage (NCBI taxonomy): Eukaryota > Viridiplantae > Streptophyta > Magnoliopsida > Asparagales > Asparagaceae > Asparagus > Asparagus kiusianus. The sequence continues at coordinate 81,493 of BQKN01059934.1, forward strand.
GTCATAATGAAGATAGTGTCTCATTATACTAACATAAAAATCATGTATAAAAATAGATTTATGAAATCAAAAGAACGGTAAATATGAGGATCATGAAAAAAGAGTTTTCAAATAAAAACAAATCGCTCAAATAAAATCATAAATCAAGATTTAAGTCCAAGAACAATGTTTGATCAATAAAGAAAGCTTTCTTTGTAGAAGTTGATCAAACCACATATAGAATACATGATAAAGCACAAATAAAATTTGAATCATCTATTTGTGCTATATAATGAATTCAAAAGAACAAATCAAAATAAAATTTTCATAGTTCAAAAATAAGATTACAAAGCGTACAAGAATCATGAACTATGGATAAAAAAATCATCTTTAAAAGTATAAAACCAAATCATCATTGATTTTCACAAATGAGAGAGGCAACCATACCAAGCTCTTGAGCTTGTTTCAACCCATATAAATATTTTTAGTACCCGTTAAACAAGGTTTAGGAATAACACCCAATAAATCTAGGGGGTTATATAAACATAAATCTCTCATCAAAAGCGAAACTATTAATCATGAAAACAAAGGAATTGATCAAAAAAAAAATTGTTTTCATATCCAAAAAAAATTAGTTTCAAGACCAAGAAAAAGAAAAATAGAAACACTAATATTCTTGGTTTAAAAATTATTTTGGCACCCAAGCATTCTTGGTGCCAGATTATTTAGGGACATGACCCCTATCAATAAAACTCAAGGCCCTAGGGTTATGAACCTGTTTGGGCACATATGATGCACTAGCACGCTCAAAACAAAAATTATACACATGAACTTTTCCGATTGCAATAGGTGCAATGAAGAGGGTTAAATGATTTGTTTGACCTAGTGGGCGTGCACGGGAATCATTTACAAATAAAGATTTTTCTTTTAAATTATTTTGCAAGTGAGAAACATCATTAAACAAAGGTGGTTTATTTGAGAAATTTGGCAAGTTTGAATATTTTTTAAATCATAATAAAACTTCACCAAATAGCCAAATCTACCACAAATATCACATTCAAACACATGTGATCTACTAGAAACATTTGGCAAACGTGAATTCCCTTTCAAATTAAAAAAATATTCGGCCAAACGACCAAAACAACCACAATGATTACACTTGAACACACTAGCATGCTTATGATGAACTTTGTGAGAATGAGCATGTGAATGTGTAAGTGTACAAGATAAAGAAGCTATATGAGATGCACAAGGAGCATTAGAATTCGTATGTCTGTGTGCATAATAGAACATTTATAAATTTTGCTATACAAGTGTGCATAGTGTGTAGGTGATTTTGTAGTACTAAATTTAGCACACTTGTCCATAAGTTTCTTATGGTTATCAATGCATATTTTCAAAGTTGAATCTAAAGATGAAATACGTTTATTCACAAGATTCAAATCATCATTAGGCACATATGTATTTTTATTAGAAGTGGAACATAAATAGTTATTTATAAAAAAAGCAGTATTATTTTTTATGTTCTCAACTTCTAACATGACATTACTTTTATCATGAGTCAAGTTAGCAATATCCAATTTTAAATTATTATTTTCCAAATTTTACATATCATTATTTTCTTGAAGAGCATCATTTTCTTCAGTAATGATATTAAATTTGGAAGCTAACTTCTCATGATCGGATTTTAATGCATCAAGCTTGCTTTGTAAGCCAATAAAATCTTTATGCAATTTGTTATAGGCATGCAATAATTTTTTACTAGCACAAGTAAGTTCATCACTAAATAAATTATTATCAGGTTTGGAACCGCATACCACACTAGGGCTAATGTCTAGTGGCCGTGTGCATGAAGAAGCTCCAATATCACTTGAAGAAGAATCCTCCAAACTATGTCGGATTTCCTCCAAGTTGCCTTGATGTGCTTCTATGAATTTCCATAAATTATAAGCACCATCAAAATGAACAAACTTGTTAGACATAGATGAATCAAAAGCATTAAGCAAATATTCTAATAAAATCTTGTTCATTGTGAACATTCGATGATCATTTTTATTCCACTTGGATTTCTCCGTAGTGGGCATAATATAAGCATCATCTATAATTTTTCATAAATCAAAATGTTTAGACCAACAAATAGCTAAAATCTAACACCCCATTGAGCATAAGGGAAATTATCTAATTTTGGAGCAATATTGATGGCATAACCTAAACTAGGTGCACCATGCATATCCATAATATATGTATATATGTGCCAGCAAGATAACAAAGGAAACCTAAACAAGATTAGCAAAAAAAGATAACTTGGATCTTTAACTCAAGGTGATTAGACTTAAATGAAAGAGCACCAAGCTCTGATACCAATTGTTAGACCATAGGGGGGTAGGGGTGATTAGGGTCTTGTGCTAATCTAATCCGATTTTTTGCTAATTAAAACTTATTAATAAATTATTTTTATAAGATAGATATACAATATGTTATGAGCAAGAATATACAATATGAACAAAGCAATATATCCTATATGGTAAAATATATATGCAAGGATATATAAACAACACAAGGGTAAATAATCTAAATTAAAGATACAATTATGATAGGGTAATATAAGCAATGCAAACACATAATATGATCACGGAGTTCGGATCTTCCGTCCTATATCTCTACTCCCCACTCCTAGGGAGAAATACACTATCACAATCGGGTTTTCTGCGCTCACCCGATTAACGTTTATACCTCACACTTTGTTTTCTTGTTCACCAAAAACTTTATAATCTCACATACTTACAATCCCACTTTACACCCTCTTAAGTATGGTCTCTAGTCCGTGTCTTCCTCAAGTGTTAGGAATTACAACCTCTCTCTAGGTATTATTACCTACCCCACTCCTCTTGGGACGACTCTATTTCTTACCACACACTTTTCTCGATGTACAAGTGTATTACAAGGTGATCTACACAATTAGGCACGAATACAACTTTGGTTATTCTCTACAATGGACGAGAACTCAATTAAGCTTACTCTCACTTGATACAACTCCGCACAACCCAATTATACAATGTATACAAATACAATAAGCTCATTGGTTGTGTGTGTAAGTAATGAGAAAATCAATTATAAACTTAATGTAAAACCCTAGCTTGATGAAAATAATAAACAACAAATAATTAATACAAAGCTAGTATTGAGTTTAGAAATTCTTCTCTGAAAAAAAAGATGGAGGGATGGATTAAAAATAGAGCTCAAACAATGTAGATGATCTCTTCCACTTGTGAAAGCTTCTTCACAAACCAAACAAGCTTTAAACCAAACTTAAACACACTTAAACACCCTTTAAAAACTTGTTTAAACTTTTCTTGGATGATTTTAGAAGTTTGAGGGTAAGTGGTATATATACGATGAAGAAACAACCCCCCAAAACCCAAGAAAACCAAGCAAAAAGATAAAATAATGGCTACATAGAAAACTGGAAAATCTAGCCATTATGAGGTTGTCGGTCGACTGAAAATGTACATCAGTCGACTGATGACCTCGACAGAAGAAAAACAGACAGTTTCAGAGTGCTGAAATTTTGTGTATTTAGTTTTGTAAAATCAATTAAAAATAGTAAATCAAATCCATAAATCATAAAATTTTGAGGGAAGGTTCTAGAAATGTATAGAAATATGTTAGAGAAAGTATTTATGAAATGTAACTTCCCACTTGAGAGAAATAAAAATTTTAACACAGATATTATAGTTTCTAAAAACTGCTTAAATACCCAACTTTGTAAAACCAATTTGACATAGTAAATCAACTCCAAAATTCATGAAATGTTGAGGGCATGTTATAGACATGTATATATACATAGTAGAGAAAGAATTTCGTAAATGTCACTTCCCATTTGAGAGAAATAAATTATTTTGTAAACTAGTTAAAAACCAAAAATCTAGAAATAGTACAAAACTAGCTATTATGAACTTATCAGTCGACTGATCACTCGACCGATGACCTCATCAGTCGACTGATCAGTCGAATGAAAAGAAACAAAAGCTTTTTGACAATTCAAGGTATTTTTATCAGTCGACTGAACATATATATCAGTCGATTGATAACACTGTATCAGCCTGATTTTAATAGTAAAAACCAACTTTGAAGTGCCTTAAAAAATAGCAAATAAATTCCAAAAAATATAAAATTTTGGGAATTTATTGTAAACATATAAATGAACATTTTACAAAAAGAATTTTTGAAATTGCACTTCTAAATAATAAAAACTTGTCATTTTACGAAAATGTTCAAAACATGCAAACTTAATATACTTGAAATGTAATGTTTTGACATAAACCATGTTTTGAAAATTTGTAAACTAATTTTATAAGCTTAATAAACTATGTATAACGTGATATTAAAGTCTATATACTAATAAAACAATATTTTATCAAAAACACCTATAATTCGATAAAATTAATAAATACGTGTGTGTGAATAATATGAGCTTAAAGTATTAACACACGAGTATAAACCTATATTACAAATACTATAAACTATATACCAAAGCTTAAAGGTATTAAATATTGCTCCCTTTGGTAAACTTAGGGATGAAGCTTGAACTTGAAACTTCAACTTGAATTGCATTACTTCACTCCACTATTCCGCAAACCTCCATTGAATATGATCGTGAATGCTCGATTCTATCCATCCTCCAACATATTGTTTGTCTATAATGAATAAAAAATACAAACACTAGACAAACAATATTAGATGTAAATTGTTTGTTAAACATCATCAAAACAAAGAGGCCAACAATCTCCACCTTTTTGATGATGACAAACACTTTACGAATATATATATATATATATATATATATATATATATATATATATAAATATAAATATATATATATATATATATATATATAAAGGGAATGAATATACAAATAATAATAATCATGCATATAACCAAAAAGAATATACTCACAATATTTCTCCCTCTTTGACAGCGTCAAAAGGGGACAAAGGATGAAGAGAGCGAAAGCTCCCCCTACATATAAGCATGGGTGAGTATAAAAAATATATAGAGATTGCTCCCCCTATTAAAATTCCTCATAGGTTATATGAAATGAAAGCTAAGGCAAAAAAATGTGAGCAAGCATAAGTAAAAAATATGCTAAAGTTAACTCACACACAAGAAGACAATGAGAGCACATATAGATATGTCATAATGAAGATAGTGTCTCATTATACTAACATAATAATCATGTATAAAAATAGATTTATGAAATCAAAAGAACGGTAAATATGAGGATAATGAAAACAGAGTTTTCAAATAAAAACAAATCGCTCAAATAAAATCATAAATCAAGATTTAAGTCCAAGAACAATGTTTGATCAATAAAGAAAGCTTTCTTTGTAGAAGTTGATCAAACCACATATAGAATGCATTATAAAGCACAATTAAAGTTTGAATCATCTATTTGTGCTATATAATGAATTCAAAAGAACAAATCAAAACAAAATTTTCATAGTTCAAAAATAAGATTACAAAGCGTACAAGAATCATGAACTATGGATAAAAAAAATCATCTTTAAAAGTATAAAACTAAATCATCATTGATTTTCACAAATAAGAGAGGCAACCATATCAAGCTCTTGAGCTTGTTTCAACCTATATAAATATTTTTAGCACCCGGTAAACAAGATTTGGGAATAAACACCCAATCCATCCGGGGCGCCGCGCCGCGTTATATAAACATAAATCTCTCATCAAAAGCGAAACTAATAATCATAAAAATAAAGGAATTGATCAAAGAAAAATTATTTTCATATCCAAAAAAATTAGAACACGTTTTTCAAGACCAAGAAAAAGAAAAATAGAAACACTAATGTTCTTGGTTTAAAAATTATTTTGGTACCTAAGCATTCTTGGTGCCAGATTGTTTAGGGACATGACCCCTATCAATAAAACTCAAGGCCCTAGGGTTATGAACCTGTTTGAGTGCATGTGGTGTACTAACACGGTCAAAACAAAAATTGTACACGTGAACTTTCCGATTGCAATAAGTACAATGAAGATGGTTAAATGATTTGTGTTGACCAAATGGGCGTGCACAGGAATCATTTGCAAATAAAGATTTTTCTTTTAAATTCTTTCACAAATGAGAGACATCATTAAACAAAGGTGGTTTATTTAAGAAATTTGGCAAGTTTGAATATTTTTTTAAATCATAACAAAACTTCACCAAATGGCTAAATCTACCCCAAATACCACATTCAAATACATGTGGTCTACTAGAAACATTTGGCAAATGTGAATTCCCTTTCAAATCAAAACAATATTCGGCCAAATGACCAAAACGACCATAATGATTACACTTGAACACACTAACATGCTTATGATGAACTTTGTGAGAATGAGCATGTGAATGTGTAAGTGTACAAGATAAAGAAGCTATATGAAATGCACAAGGAGCATTAGAATTCTTATGTCTGTGTGCATCATAGCAAAATTTAGATAAATGGCCTTTACAACCACAAATAGAATATTTATAAATTTTGCTATACAAGTGTGCATAGTGTGTAGGTGATTTTATAGCTCTAAATTTAGCACACTTGTCCATAAGTTTCTTATGGTTATCAATGCATGTTTTCAAAGTTGAATCTAAAGATGAAATGTGTTTATTCACAAGATTCAAATCATCATTAGGCACATATGCATTTTTATTAGAAGTGGAACATAAATAGCCATTTATTAAAAAAAAGTAGTATTATTTTTTATGTTCTCAACTTCTAACATGAAATTACTTTTGTCATGAGTCAAGTTAGCAATATCCAATTTTAAATTATTATTTTTTAAATTTAACATATTATTATTTTCTTGAAGAGCATCATTTTCTTCAGTAATGATATTAAATTTAGAAGCTAACTTCTCATGATCGGATTTTAATGCATCATGCTTGCTTTGTAAGTTAATAAAATCTTTATGTAATTTGTTATAGGCATGCAATAATTTTTTACTAACACAAGCAAGTTCATCACTAGATAAATTATTTTTAGGTTTGAAACCGCATACCACAATAGGGCTAATGCCTAGTGGCCGTGTGCATGAAGAAGCTCCAATATCACTTGAAGAAGAATCCTCCAAACTATGTCGGATTTTCTCCAAGTTGCCTTGATGTGCTTCTATGAATTCCATAAATTGCAAGCACTATCAAAATGAACAAACTTGTTAGACATAGATGAATCAAAAGCATTTAGCAAATATTCTAATAAAATCTTGTTCATTGTGAACATTCGATGATCATTTTTATTCCACTTGGATTTCTCCGTAGTGGGCATAATATAAGCATCATCTATAATTTTTCATAAATCAAAATATTTAGACCAACAAATAGCTAAAATCTAACACCCCATTGAGCATAAGGGAAATTATCTAATTTTGGAGCAATATTGATGGCATAACCTAAACTAGGTGCACCATGCATATCCATAATATATGTATATATGTGCAAGCAAGATAACAAAGGAAATCTAAACAAGATTAGCACAAAAAGATAACTTGGATCTTTAACTCAAGGTGATTAGACCTTAAATCAAAGAGCACCAAGCTATGATACCAATTGTTAGACCCTAGGGGGTGATTAGGGTCTTATGCTAATCTAATCCGATTTTATACCAATTAAAACTTATTAATAAATTATTTTTGCAAGATAGATATACAATATATTATGAGCAAGAATATACAATATGAATAAAGCAATATATCCTATATGGTGAAATATATATTCAAGGATATATAAACAACACAAGGGTAAATAATCTAAACTAAAGATACAATTATGATAGGGCAATATAAGCATTGCAAACACATAATATGATCACAAGTTCGGATCTTCCGTCCTATATCTCCGTTCCCCACTCCCGGGGAGAAATACACTATCACAACCGGGTTTTCTACGCTCACCCGAATAACGTTTACACCTCACACTTTGTTTTCTTGTTTACCGAAAACTTTATAATCTCACATACTTACAATCCCACTTTACATCCTCTTAAGTGTAGTCTCTAGTCCGTGTCTCCCTCAAGTGTTAGGAATTACAACCTCTCTCTAGGTATTGTTACCTACCCCACCCCTCTTGGGACAACTCCGTCTCTCACCACACACTTCTCTCGATGTACAAGTGTATTACAAAGTGATCTACGCAATTAGATACAAATACAACTTTGGTTGTTCTCTACAATGGACGATAACTCAATTAAGCTTACTCTCAATTGATACAACTCCACACAACCCAATTATACAATGTATGCAAATACAATAAGCTCATTGGTTGTGTATGTAAAACCCTAGCTTGATGAAAATAATAAACAACAAATAATTAATACAAAGCTAGTATTAAGTTTAGAAATTCTTCTCTGAAAAACAAGATGGAGGGATGGATTAAAAATGGAGCTCAAACAATGTAGATGATTTCCTCCACTTGTGAAAGGTTCTTCCCAAACCAAACAAGCTTTAAACCAAACTTAAACACACTTAAACACCCTTTAAAAACTTGTTTAAACTTTTCTTGGATGATTTCAGAAGTTTGAGGGTAAGTGGTATATATAGGATGAAGAAACAACCCCCAAAAACCCAAGAAAACCAAGGAAAAAGACAAAATAACGACTACATAGAAAACTGGAAAATCTAGCCATTATGAGGTTGTCGGTCGACTAAAAATGTACATCAGTCGACTGATGACCTCGACAGAAGAAAAACAGATAGTTTTAGAGTGTTGGAGTTTTGTAAAATCAATTAAAAATAGTAAATCAAATCTATAAATCATGAAATTTTGAGGGAAGGTTCTAGAAATGTATATAAACATGTTAGAGAAAATATTTATTAAATATCACTTCCCAGTTGAGAGTAATAAATATTTGAACACAAATATTATAGTTTCTTAAAACTGCTTAAACATCCGACTTTATAAAATCAATTTGACATTGTAAATCAACTCTAAAATTTATAAAATTTTGAGAGAATGTTTTAGATATGTATATCAACATTTTAGAAAAAGAATTTTATAAATATCACTTCCCATTTGAGATAAATAAATTGTAAACTGGTCAAAAATTAAAAATCTAGAAATAATACAAAACTAACCATTATGAGCTTATCAGTCGACTGATCAGTCGACCGATGACCCCATCAGTCGACTGATCAGTAAATTGAAATGAAATAGAGTCTTTTTAATGATTCTAGGTATTTTTATTGTAGACGGTAAAAATTACCGCGGCGGACTAGTGAACGAATTCGAC
>BQKN01059939.1:0-15471 GCA_022839385.1 Asparagus kiusianus
GAAATTAATTAAAAAGAAATAACTACTGGTATTTAAAAATCAAAATAATTACGGGATAATTATCTACAATTAAAAACGTATATGTTGTGCTATTACAAGAATTGATACGAAATAGTTGAAATATACACATATTATACAATTAAACAAGAATAATTAATAATAAAAATATATTTACTTACATTTAAAATCAAATAATTATGGAATAATTATATACATAGTAAAACGTACAAGTTATACTAATATGACAGATAATATGCAACAGTAAAAATAATACAACAAATTATACCAAAAACATGTAATTAATAATACCATGTATTATATGAAATAATTCATAATAATATTAATAATATAATATATTATTTAAAATAATATGTATTAGTACTGATAACATAACAAATTAATTCTAGAAAATTTTACTGCACGAAATAAATTTATAAATATTAAAACCATTTAAATAAATATAAAATCAGATTTTTAAATCATAGAAAATTATATGAAATCGAGAAAAATAAAAATACACTTTTAAAAATAATAATTAAATATTTTAAAATACTAAAAAATTATTTTAACTAGTATCAAAATTCATGGTCCTTACACTTTCGGAGGTACTTTCGTCTTTTCCTCACTCCCATGTCTACCGGGTTTCTCATAATCTTTTTTGCCTATAAATACAAAGAGAAATAAATTTCTTATAATCTTACATAAATAAATAAGTAAGCAATCTCCAAAGTTTATACGAAATTATTACCCCTTTCCCTCATTAGATCAGCCATAGCTTTATCTAGTCTTTGTTTTATGGCACGCTCCTTTCTTTTAATATAATCTCTCCTAATTTTGAAGTTCATATCGCATTTTTTTTTGTAATGCAATAGCTTTTTCAGGTAAAGGGATGTGATATACTGATGGAGTCCAAGGGCGGAGACATGCTCTCTCTGACTGAGAAGATCCAGACATCATTATCTACCTTCCTCGGATTAGCATATGCATACTCAAGGAATGCTTCCCATCCGTCTAAATATCGAGTACCACCTTTCGCTCTTATTTGAAATATAGGAATATCAATCCATGACTTATCAGGAACTTCTCTCATCTGTATAATAGGTAAACTAATTAATTGATTCAACATTTCATAGGTCGCCTTAAGTTTAATAGTCTTTATTTTAGTTCATTTGAACAAATAATCAATCAAATTAAATTACTATTCTATAATTTTCATTATCGTACCAAGTAAAAGCTAACACTCAATGATAAGTAATTCTGATTTGAAACAACACTCTCGGCTGTCATAGGAAGTCTTCTATCCCATTAAGAATATAGTAGTGCTTACATCTAACTTTGAATACTTTGTGCATTTTTATTTCTAAAAAATTTCGGCAGCACCTACCCGCTGTTCTCTAAGTACACTGTGCGGATGTTATTATGTGTATCGGTAATAAACCAAAATCGGTAAGTAATAAGCCGATACGCATAATAACATACGCTTATTGTACCCTGAGAACAACAAGTACGTGCGACCGAGATTTTCTAGAAATGAAAATGCACAAAGTATACCAAGTTAGATGTATGCACCACTATATTATAGTAAATAGACAATATAATTATTCTAATAGTATTACTTGAACTAAAAATTGAACCGGGTAAAAGGAAGTATAATAAATCCTATATTAACTTCAACAAACTCGTCTACCATCTTGAATTTTTGCTTTTCGTTCAGATTACTGATCCAAAATCCACTTCAAAGACTTGGAGAACGGAGGAGAGAGAGAAAGGCTGTAAGAATGTGGGTGGGTTAGGTTTTCCCTTTTCAATATAAAGTTTGGGATATTTTACTTTAACCCCTCAAAGATTTAATATTTTCAATTTAGTTCCCGAAATCACCTATAACTTACTATTTGTTGATGTCTAAAATCACACAGTCAATAGGGGGAGGTTGTCTGCCGAGGGAGGATGAATCGTCAGAATACGGGGCCGCTTCTCGCTTCGACTTTATGCCCAGTTCTTAGAGCTCTGGACGGACGAATAACCTGCACACATGCGAACGGTAAGAGGGCAGGGTTAATTTGTTTCTCCCGTGGTACCTCCGATGATCAAGTTAGTGAATTTACTCTTTTATGGCGTATTTAGAATAGCTTTTTCTGCATTATCATAGGAGCTTTAGATGTTTAAGCCAAAAAACCGAACCTCCTCCTATGACAAATAATACATGTATTTATAAAGGAAGCTAAAGGCAGATTCGTCACTTTAGGGAGTGTGTGGTACGTGACGGCTGAGTGAGCTGGAGGTTGATCCATTCTTTGTTATGAACGTGTCAGCTTGTGATTGTCGAGTCGTCGTTTCCGTGGCATGGGGAACTCGCAGTTAACCAGGGCTGAGTTGGTGGGTGAGGAATGGTCACTTTAGTGGCATGGGGAACTCGCAGTCGACCAGGGCTGAGTTGGTGGGCGAGTAATGGTCACTTTAGTGGCATGGGGAACTCGCAACCAACCAAGGCTGAATTGACGGGCGAGGAATGGTCACTTCAGTAGCATGGGGGACTCGCAGCTGACCAGGGCTGAGTTGGTGATCCTTCGATATGGATAGGATCACCTGAGTCCGTTCTTCGAGTCGTCTTTAAGGAAGGCTATCGACCCGACTTGAAGGAACAACTGTTTTCGGGATGACGTACGTGTAGAGAACAGAGAATATCCCCATAACACTATTGCAACCCTCAAATCTAACTAATATTACCAATTTTCCTCGTAGATCCTTAAGTTAAGAGTAAATCATTGGATATTTCAATAGTAACACTCAAATCTTCAATATTTCAAAATCGGTCCCTCAAATCTTCAATATTTCAAAATTACTCACTCAAGTCGTGGAAATTTGTATTACATCCCTCAAATCATCACAATATATACTATTAGGTCCCCTGGTTAACGCCAGTTAGATTTATAAAAATATTCCTTTAAATCTAACTTTTTTTACCAGTTTACCTTGACTTTAGATTATAAAAATTCAACCCGTTTAATTTGGACATAGTTTTGATCCGTTAAAACGTGAAAACCTAAATTCATTAAAAACTTCTTTTTTCTCCAACGTATAACGTAGATATGAGACTAGTTTCTAAATCATAATCATCTTATAAGTACAAAAAGTTATGAATTGTCTGGGATTTAAAATAACAATGGGGAGCAATGACTTTAATACTATTAAGAATTAGAGGTTCATGACAACATAAACAATGACGACGGAAAACATTGGTGACGGACGTGGTTCGTCACCAATAAGTATTGGTGACGGAAAACATTGGCGACGCCAATAACCCGTCACCAATACAAACATTGGTGACGGGTAATAAGTATTGGCGACGGGTAATAAACCATCACTAATACAAACATTGACAACGCTAATAACCCGTCGCCAATACGAACATTGGTGACGTACAGATTCCGTCGCCAATACTTATTGGCGATGGCAGAACATTGGTGACGGACGTGGTTCGTCGCCAATAAGTATTGGCGACGGAAAACATTGGCGACGCCAATAACCCGTCACCAATACAAACATTGGCGACGGGTAATAAGTATTGGCGACGGGTAATAACCCGTCACTAATACAAACATTGACAACGCTAATAACCCGTCGCCAATACGAACATTGGTGACTGTTCGCGGGAAAAATCGAGTCTTTCTTCATTGATATCATTGTACACTTTCGTAATAGTTTATCGATTACAGAAATCCGGTCTTTTTATAAGATCCGGTTACAACGAAAATCAAAGAAAATAAAAGAAAGATTACAATTTTGTTTCCTTTTATGTCGAACAAATCGCGAGCTCCTGTTTTGCGGTCACTCGCTTTGTGTGGGTTCTTTGCCTGTGCCGGGGTTATTTGCCGTGGACCACCGCGTGATCTCGATCCAGTCGGATCTACACGATATGACGGGTATTATCTCACGAAGGAAATAATAGCCGAGTGGGGGTACTAATTCACCAAGGAAATAGTAGCCCAAGTGTCGAAATCGACCAAGCGAATTCGAGACTCTTCTCGGGATCTAAGAACCAAGCTTAGATCCGGAGGAAAATCGTGTAGATCTCAGATCCGATCCTCTCGAACTCCTGCCTTGTTTGACGTTGACGTTCACTGAGCACCAGATCTGGAATTCCAAGTCTCCGAAGCCTTCAAAGTTTGGATCTTTGTTTAGATCTGAGTCTTCAATCCAGCAGGGCTTCGCCTCCTCCCAAAATCCAACCCCTGAAAATGAAGAACCCCTCCTCTATTTATAGCCAAACGAACCTGTGCGTATGCACGTAAACACAACACACACAAGGGGAGAAGGGGGGGCTGCCGGCCACCTTGGGGTGGCTCGGCCTGAGCCGAGCCACCTCAGGGTGGCTCGGCCACCGAGCCACCCTGGGGTGGCTCGGCTTGGGTCGAGCCACCCCGGGTTGGTTCGGTTCGGGCCGAGTCCCCCCGGGTGTGTTCGTTTCGTCCGTCGTTCGGGTTTTCCGATGTTTCCGGTTCCGATTCGTTGTTGATTTGGACTTCGATTCGGTTGTGTGGTTGACTTGTTCGGATTCGATTCGTTTTGATCCGATTCCTGATTTGGCAGTAAACCCATTTCTGAGTTCGAGTCCGAAACCGATCTTGATTCGATCGTTATATCACCGAGTTCGCTCTTGTTTAGATGACTCGGTGATTCCCTGAAACGTTGGTTCGATTCCGCGTGCGAGTGGATGCATTCCACTGCTTGGGTGCGATTTGTTGGCTTCGTCGCCTTGTTATCCCGCTTCGTCGCGTGTCGCTTGGCTTCGGCGTTGCGGAGCTAACGGTCGTGCTTGGATACGTCGCTCGATGGTTCGTTTGTTGAATCGGCGTCGTTGAGCTGTATTGTGGGACCTATAGGCAATTTTATACGCCTACAGTGACGTACAGATTCCGTCGCCAATACTTATTGGCGATGGGAGAATATTGGTGACGGACGTGGTTCGTCGCCAATAAGTATTGGCGACGGAAAACATTGGCGACGCCAATAACCCGTCACCAATACAAACATTGGCGACGGGTAAAGACCGTCACCAATGTTTTGCCGTCGCCAATAGTTATTGGCGACGGGAAAACATTGGTGACGGTCTTTACCCGTCGCTAATGTTTGTATTGGTGACGGGTTATTGGCGACGGGTAATATTCCGTCGCCAATGGTTGTATTAGCGACGGATTCTAAATCTGTCGCTAATACCCCATCACCAATACTCTGTTTTCTACTAGTGCAAGAAACAAAATTACGTTGCATTGTCCACTACGGAAGCGGAATACATTACCGCCGGTTTATGTTGTGCCCAAGTTTTGTGGATGAAACAAAGCTTAGTTGACTATGATTTGAATTTCTAAAATATAAAAATCTTTTGTGATAACACTAATGCTATTAATATTTCCAAAAATTCGGTTTTGCATTCTAGAACCAAGCATATTGATGTGCGCCATCATTTCTGACGCGATCATGTAGAGAGACAAGATGTATCCTTAGTGTTTGTTGACACAAAATCTTAATTAGCGGATATATTTACTAAGCCTCTTGGTGAAGATGATTTTTGTCACATAAGAAATGACTTGGGCTTATGCAATATGTGAAAGTTCTATTTGCCTGCTTGTTTAATTGCATTTTGCATACATTTCTCTTTACCCCATTTTTTATGGTGACAAAGGGGGAGAGAAATCTCCTCATTTGTTGCATATATTTAGGGGGAGCTCATAGATAGGGGGAGCGCCTATCTATAAGCTATATTTATTTTTGCTCTTATATAATGGTTGGTTGTCATCATCAAAAAGGGGGAGATTATTAGCCCTTATGTTTTGATGATGTTTTACAATCACCATTATCGGTACTAATTGCTTATTGAGTGAAAATATAGTAAATACATATATCAAGCATATTAGTGTCACAAATGGAGGATTGGATGGATTATGCGCTACAACGATGATATCCAGAAGGAGGAGGAGGCATAGTGACGAAGCAACGTTTATTCAAGAACACCAAATTCAATTAGAAGCTTCATCCAACTCAAGCTATATCAAGACTTTGTATTCTTGTGAGGATATTAGCTAGTTTTTATTTTCTCTCTAGTGCTAGAATATAGGCAAATAGTTTAGATTTTATCTTAAGGTATTGGGATATCAACACACACGTTTTCATACTTATAGTTTTTGAACGTATTTCACAAAATACTATTTTTTACAAGTATGAGGACCTATTTGCAAAATTCTTTTTCCAAACAATTTATTTTTAGTATTAAAAATATTTTACAAAGTTTCACAATTTTTAGAAGTCAAATGAATATTTTACAAATATTTTAAGTGAGTCAAAAACTGTGTTTTGGATATATCAGATTGCGGTCGACCGCCACGGTCGACCGCACCTGGTTTCATTCGTTAGTGGGCAGCAGAAACTTTCACGATCGACCGTCATGGTCGACCGTGAGCTCAAAATTTCCCACGGTCAACCGTCACGGTCGACCGCGAAAGTCTCTGGACTTTACTGAGTTTCTGGTCTAGCTCGCGGTCGATCGCGAAAAAGTCACGGTCGACCGCCGATTAGGTTAACGGTCATCTGGTACATTTCTCAGCGCTGATTTCACATGATCTCAGCGTAGTTTTGTTTCCAGGTTTTGGGGGATTGGGTATGGGTTTCAAACAGCTGTGATTTTCTATTTAAACCTATCTTCTTCTTCTTCCTCATTGTCCCAGCTCTTTCAAAATCTTTCAGAGAATGTTTTTACAGAGCTAAATTTTTAAACCTGTTTTCTTTCTGAGTTTTTGTGTTTCACATCCCAGCTTCAGTGTTATCTTCTCTTTGCCATAGGGACATTGTAAAGAGAGGGTTCTTACACCATTTCTACTATTTTGAGAGCTTGATCTTGTGTAGATCAATTGTGTGGGAGTGGGATCTAGTGAGATCAACTGTGTAGTGTGAGATCGTGAGGGGAACGCTGTGTAGAAGAAGTTTTGGCTTCTAAATCGGGTTGTGTAGTGGATTTCTCCTCGAGAGTGGGGAGCGGGGACGTAGGTCCGCGGACCGAACCTCGTTAACACATCGCGCGTCACAGGATAACTATTCCTAACTCTATCTCCTGTATATTGATTGCTTTTAGATATTGTGTTTTGCTTGTCTTAATTTTATTGCACATTTATAGCCTTGTGACCCTAATCACCCCCCCCCCTCTAGGGTCCAACAACCACTCCCATTTTAGCTAATGTTTTAGAAGGAATAGTTTTTGTCACCCCGTGCTCAGCTAACTGATTGGAGGTACTCGGATATTTGAAATGGTATTTATTTTCACTCCTTGTAGCAAAGACTAGTTCTCTGCTGGTTACAAAGACTTTTTGCTCATCTTCGGAGAGTGGAAAAGCAGGGATTCCTTCGTCATCTTCTTTTTGAATGGCTGAGGCTCCGCAACAGGACTTTCCTTTACCTTTTGATTTCTTCTTGGACGAGGATCCCGCCCATTGTTCATCTTTAATCAAATCATGATGGACCCAGAGAACCTTGCCATTTGAGGCCGTATACGGCACGAGTACTTTTTGGCGCTGTCCGTGAGGGTCGTCGTTGACGGTCTTCACTGCTACTTTCATTACAGGTTCAGGCTAGAACCATTTCAAAGGAACATATCCAAATCTATTCATTACTATATTTGCACCCACCTTCTTCTCCGTGGACGGTTTCACAGTAATGACCCCAACATCAATCAAAGCTTGGATTCTGTCCTTGAGGGCGTAACATGACTTGGTAGAGTGGTGAACCGCTATATGGAACGCATAGTACTTCAGATTATTATCCCTTTTAGCGTCTTCTTGATCTTGGATTGGAGGTAACTTGATCTTGTTGTTCTCCAAGAGGTATTTGAAAAGATCAGGAACTTCATCTTCCCTTAAAGAGTAAATCTTTGGGAATTTTGGTTCCGAAGTCTTTTTTTTTGAGGTCGTTGTTGCCATTACGATTACTGAGATGCCTTTTGCTATTGTTGCTGTCGTAGTTACGGTTGCTACGGTTACGATTGCAACTCGAATGTTTGGTTCACGTCCACTGCGTTCACTTGTGCTTTCCCTTTACCCCGAGGGACAAAATTCTGCTATGGAGTACTAGCCGTTGCTTGACCTCTTTCGGCTTTCTTTCTTTTGAGGAAGCGTTCGGCTCATTCTCCTCGCACCTTCAAATCCTTCAAAGTCTTGGATGGCGCTATTCCCATGCCTTCGAGGATATCCAACGAAAGATTGTTGTGACAAATTTTGAGGATGAAGTCTTCGCTAACCGGATCTTGATAACTCATTTCTTTGTTCCGGAATCATTTGAC
Source organism: Asparagus kiusianus (assembly GCA_022839385.1). Classification (NCBI taxonomy): domain Eukaryota; kingdom Viridiplantae; phylum Streptophyta; class Magnoliopsida; order Asparagales; family Asparagaceae; genus Asparagus; species Asparagus kiusianus. The sequence goes on from BQKN01059939.1 coordinate 8,327, forward strand.
AAAGTTCTCGACTGACTCTCCGTCCTTTTGTTTCTCATCGAATAACATTCAGGTTGAAACATTAGTGTCGTCATCGAAGAAATTAGTAAAAAACATATCTTTCATGTTATCCTAACTGTTGATACTCCCTGGCATAAGACGGCGGTACCAATCGAAGGTTGTTCCGACGAAGGTTGCCAACGAATGACCATACCATCAAAGGTTCATTGCTGAAGATTATTCCCAAATAGGACTTGAAGTATATTAAATGTTGAGTGGGGGAACCCCTCCCGTCGAACGATGTGAAGTTAATCAAATTAAACTTCACCGGGTACGGGATTGATTCCCATTCTCTCAGGTATGGACACAGTATTCCGGACTTCTTTACTTCTTGAGCACTCATCAATGCATTGATTTTGATCTCCAAGTCCATCATCTTCTTATCCTCATATATATCTTTCTTTGAACGATTCTGGGGAGAAATGACATAGTCATCCTTTGTGTTGTTATCATCTGTGGGACCACCCCTGTATCATTATCAATGGGAGGGGTATCCATATTGATATTCTTGTCCACTTCCCGATCACTATCTACTTGGTTGGGATTATTGCGACAGCTAGATTCTCCCTATTGATTCGTCTGTACCGCAATTTGTTGGTCATGCATTTTCCTCATCTCCTGTATAGCCATTTCTATTTTGAATTTGGAAATCTCTTTCTTCTTGGTTAGAGCGCCATTGAGAATTTTAGCCATTTGCTCGATGTTGATCATAAACGACTCATAGGATTGCTCTGCATTGGATGTCGTATCGTTGGAAGCCATTGTAGAACAAGCATCTGATATTTCGTCATTGTTCGTGCGGGAAATTGCGTTATTCTTCATTGATGATTCTGTTACAACTTTGACAACAACTTTATGCGTTTACAAAGAGATCCGGTCTTTTTATAAGATCCGGCTTACAACAAAATCAAAACAAAGAAATAAAGATTACAACTTTCCTTGAACAAATCACGAGTTTCCTGTTTTGCGGTCCCTCGCTTCGTGGGGTTCTTCGCCTGTGCCAGGGTTGATTACCGTGGACCACCGCACAATCTCGATCTGAACGGATCTACGTGGTATAACGGGTACTATCCCACCAAGGAGATAATAGCCGAGAGGGATCGTTTCACCAAGGAAACGCTCGCTCTAATCTCGGGATCTAAGAACCAAGCTTAGATCCGGAGTAGTATCACGTAGATCTGGTTATCCAAGTCTTCAAACCTTCACAATCCGAGTTGAGGTCGCAATCCGGCAGAGTTTCGGCTCTTCAGAAGTTTCAGAAAAAAAGTCCTCCCAAATGAACGAGTGCCAGGCCTATTTATAGGCACTCAAGACTGTGCCTTTGGCACAAACCGACGCCTAGCCACCTCTGGGTGGCTCGGCCATAGCCGAGCCACCCAGGGGTGGCTCGGCCATAGCCGAGCTACCTCAGGGTGGCTCGGCCACCGAGCCACCCTAGGGTGGCTCGGCTTGGGCCGAGCCACCTTAGGGTGGTTCGGTTCGGGCCGAGTTCCCCCAGGTGCGCTGGTTTCGTCGTTTTCCGGTGTTTCCGGTTCTCCGTCATTCGGATTTGATTCGGTTTCTGGAATCGACTCACTGACTTGATTCCACATATGGCAGTTAATCCGTTTCTGAGTTCGAGTCCGGGATTGGTCTTGATTCGATCGCTATATCACCGAGTTCGCTCTTTGTTTAGATGACTCGGTGATTCCCCGAAATGTTGGTTCGATTCCACGTGCGTACGTGTTCCATTGTTCGTGTGCCTTGTCGCCTCGACCTTTCGTTGATTTGTTCAGGTCTTGATTCGATTCCCTGAATCTTCATTTGGCAGTAGCTCCGCTTCGGTGTTTGAGTTCAAGTCCGTTTTGTTGTTGGACGACTCGTTAACTTTCCGAACCGTTGGTTTGGTCCCGCACGCGAACGTATTCTGTTGCTTGCGTGCCTCGTCGCCTCGTCGCTCGAATGTCCGTTGTTTTGTCGAATCATCGTGCTGAGCTAAGCTAAGGGACCTATAGGCAATTTTATACGCCTACAGTCATCTGAAGGTAGTACTTTTTGTATTCTTTGGTAATCCCTTTGTCTAATGGTTTCGGATCGCAATCGGGTCATACGCTGGGATACTACTGAAAACTGATCGGGATTAAAGCGTCGCGTCGACTTTCTTTTATCAGCCATGTTGACGGATACTTCTGGGAATTCATCGTTTTGGGCAAATGATTTCTTTCTACGGAAACGCCTGGGCTTAGGCTTGGACGTCCCGGTGGAGATCCTTTTAAACACTAAAATCCTCTCCGGAGCAGTCTTGGGGTAGCAACATTCTGACAATACTACCTTGATAATCTTGGCGCATGGATAATGAGAGTCCGTTTCCTGGGTACTTCTCTTCCAAGCCTTGTTCGTACTCACAGCTCGATAGTACAACTCATCGGTTTGATGACCGGATCAACCGATCATGTGTTAGCACGACTTCCTAGGTGTAACATCGTCCTCAGATAAATATGTTTTCCTCTGGGGACTCAACTCTTTGTTAACGTCTTCAGGAGTCACACGTTTGGAGCCACGCTTTCGTGAGCATAGGACCTAAATGGGCTCCTGGACTTCGACACGTAATCCAATGCAGTCGGTTACAGGGATTTTCCAATCATGAGATTTCTTCCATTGCTTAGGAGGATACGCATGACCCCCAGTCTGATAAATTGCTCAGGAATCATTCAACGGGCCCAAGCGTTCTTTGATCAGGGCATTGCCTCGACCCCCGTGCGAAGGACCAAGACGATATGTTATCTTCATCTTTAATCGGGACAAGTCTACACTGCCGCGGGGCTCTACCAGAGGTGCGTGATTCGTTGGGATAGGAACAGGGGTTATTAGAGAAAAGGACTACGAGAGGTGAACCAGGTGCAAAGCGAACCGAGTTGGCTTGATTTTAGCGTGAGCCACCATTTGGTTGCTCAGCCTCGGCCGAGCCAGCATTTTGTGGCTCGGCCTTGGCCGAGCCAGCATTTGGTGGCTCGGCTCTGACCGAGCCAACAGAGTGTGATTCTTGTTTTCCGACAGCTTTGGGTGTTGTTCGGGTTGTTTTCGACACCGTTTTAGGCATTGGTCTCCAGACTTGGCGTAGTTTTGGTTGTTTCTTGACCACCTCTTCCTGCTTTAACTTTTGTGCTTCTTGCATGAGAATTCATACATGCGCAAGCAGTACGCGACGCTTCTGAATGTGCTCCTCAAGGGTTGAACGGGTCCTTTTGACGCAGACCCACTCATTTGTTGATGGTTTAGAGGAAGAGCACTCGCTCGCTGCTATGGTACTTGGCGCATCCTGGACTTCAGATCCGCCTCATAGCGGATCCTATCAACTGGCTCCAAAGCTTTAGCAAGCTCGTGCGTGAGGCATTGTTATTACCTTTGTCATGCTCTCGGCACACTATTAGCAGTTAATTCCTTGATCAATGGGGAGTCTACATCTTTAGATCCGACCTCATCGGACGTCAGAGGGGCGTTGCGGGACACAACTGCAGCAGCTATGGGGCGGAGATCATCTTCATAAGTCTTCAAATCGGAAGACCAGCTGACCTTCCTAGAGGAGGAGACCTTTTTGCACTTGTGATGAAAGGTGGATCTAGAGGAGGAGGATAAATACTCCTCGTATTTCTGTTGGTCGAACTCATATTCGACCTCCTCTTCAACCAGGATGCGATTCTGAGGTTACGACACTACAGCCTCCGTAGAGAGGCTGTTGGCTCCCACTGTGATCGCCAGCATGTTTGATTCAGAAATTGTTGTTTTTATTGTCATCGAATAAATTACAACTTTAGCCATTATAATAAACTCAAATAAATAAAAAATTTATCTTTTTATAAGATCTTCTTACACAATGAAAATTTAAATATCACAAATCCTTCAAACAACACACAACAACAATTTATCTCATGTTGCTTACGTGGGAACTTTGCCTATGCTGGGGATACGTTAATCCATGGACCATCGCGAATCAGATCCGGTTAACGAAAAGGTTATTCAAAGCTCTTACTTCATGAAGGAAGTAATCGCAGAAGTGATAATCTTGACCAAGCGAGATTAAAACCAAGTTTGATCAAAACTAAGTTTGATCCGAAGGAAAGGAATGAGTCTCAAATCTCTCGAACTCTCTCTCTTTTTACCGAAGAACTTTGCTAAGATCTGCTAAACCCTCTGAAATTCGTGCTCCACTCTTCAATTTGACAGCACCTCGCCCTCTTTATTTCAGATCCACAGAAATAAGCCCGTAGGCTTGTATTTATAGGCTTCGATTGGGGGTTTACGGATAAGAACAATGGATTCGACCATATCTTCAGTTAATAACGGTCTTAACCATGTTTATGGATGATATCCAATCAGTTGGGACACTCTGGAACAGATAAATCTTGAGAAAAGCTTTTAAAAACTAATTTCGGAGATCTAGGGGCCGAATCACCCTGAGGTGGCTCAGCCTTGACCGAGTCACCTAGGCTTTGCCAAGCCGTTTTGATGCGGCTCAGCCGCCAGGGACTTCCCAGGCTGATATTGTTGTGCCGTTGTGCGCATTTTGTCATTTTGTGGACTTGTACGCTTCAGCAATTCGCTTCATGCACTTTGTTGCTTTCTTTATGGTATCGGATCATCTTGTTTGGCTCAAATGATGACGTTTATCATCCTCGCTTTGTTTTGAGCTGTGTGCGGGAACCTATAGGCAATTTTTAACGCCTACAAAGGTTTGTAATTACGGTTTGGAATGTGAATATTTTACTTCTATGACTGATGAAAATCCAGGAAGGAGGTTCTACAAATGCCGCAATCATCATGTAAGTTAATTTTACTTCCTCATTTGTTGTAGTAATTATTGTAGTTTTTACTTGGAAGCTGTTATTTTTTGCGCATCTCAGTTGATTATCGTCTCCTTTGATTTTTGAGTAATGATAGGCTGGTGGTTATGGCATTTGAGAGTGGATTGACAAACCAATGTGTAGTGTTGGATGTCAATTGTTTCCACTTCTAAGAGAGGAGATCAATGGTTTGAGAAATACGTTGCTGTTGAAGGAGGTGTTACTTCAAAGGTATGAAAATGCGCTAAGAGGATGCAATGAGCACATTTACAAGCTTAAAGAGGATGTTGAATTGTCTCAGCATTAGGCTGCTTCTTGTTTAGAAAAAATGGAGAAAATGATGAAAGAAAGATTAGAATTGCACACAAAGCTTGTAGAAGACAAAAGGCCAATTAAGTTTATTTTGTTATTAGGAATGTTTACACTTTGTTTAATTTTGTATGTTGTAATGTGAAGATGGTTGTAATGTGAAAGTGGTTGTAATGTGAATAAAGCACTATATTTTGTGAGTTGTCTGGATTATGAAGTTAATGTAATCTGAATATTTAACGCATTTTATTATGGAGATGAGTTAATTGTGCATGAATACAGGATTGATATATTGAATACACTGTCAAGTTAAATACATTGTCAAGCTAAATATACTTCATCAACTCTGTGTTGTTATATGCAGGCATGAATACAATGTCAAGTTGACAGATTAGTATATTGAAAACACTTGTACCTATTTGACCCAAAATGTACATGACATGGTTCAATGATGTCAATAAAGCATGTATGTTCCAAATAGAACTGTCCCAAATACCAAATGTATCAGATAGAACATGCCCATAGTGAAGTATATCACATAACAAAACACAAAATACCAAATGCATGTAAGTTCCAGAATACCAAATGTATCAGATAGAACATGTCCAGATAGAATTGTATCACAGAACAAAACACAAAATACTAAATGCATGTAAGTTCCAGAACTATATCACATAACAAAACACAAAATACATTAATTAGACAATAACAACTGGTAGTCTAGTTGAGTTAATTACAAAACACTGGTAGTATAGTTAAATGTTAGATGACCCAAAATACAAAACACTGGTAGTCTTGTTGAGTTAATTACATGAACAAATCCTGAGAGGGTGCACTCTGTGAGGATGGTGCATTAGCTGTGAACTATATTACATTTACTTGACTGTCACCAGGAGCTCTAAATATCATTTCCCCTTGTGGTCCTTGCCACAAACCAAATCCTTCTGGCATCCGTAGTTGACTTGCACCACCTCTCCCTCTACCTCTCCCTCTACCTCTCCCTCCTCAGTGCTGGTAGTTGGAGCTTTGCTCCTTCTTCCAATGATAATGGATGCTGGAGTTGGAGCATTGCTTGGAGGCATGTCACTACATCTAATTTTGTTCAGGCTTCCCTTTGGTCTCCCCTTTTTCCTCACTTGTGATGAGGCTTCATCAACTCTTGTTCCTTGTGATTCCTACAAGATGGCTCAGGCAATTAAAAGTTGTTTAATGAACACAAAATACAGCTGCATAAAAATAATCTTACTTGTGTAGCTTGTTGCCTTGGTGGTGCAGTGGGGAAATTTCTCCGTGTATGTTCATTCGATTCACAATGGGTATGTCTCAACTGCACTCCTTTCCTTGATGCTTTAAATGGATTTCTTGGACCTTATGAAGCATCCCTCCTTCTAGATAGCTTGGGCCTCCCCACTCCTAATACTATGAGAAGGCAACACATATCCCTCCTATTGAAGGTCCCAAAATCTTGTACCTTGCACAGGGTTTAACAAGCTCCCATAAGCATTTGTGTAAGATTCACTTTTGTACCAATGAGCAACAAAATCTTTTGGATTCTTGCGCATGAACAATATTGCACTAATGGCATGAGGACATGGAATTCCAGTCAAGTCCCAAACCCTACAAGAACTTGTTTTTTCACCCAAGTTAACCTCATTGCCAATCCCTCTGTAATGTATCTCAAATCCACTATAGTTATTTGTTCCCGACCAACATGTTTGATAGTGCAATTGTTCTTGATAAGCCTCTTTGATTTTCTTACTTATTATACACACTAAAACAGTTAGAATCTAGAAAAACATTAAATACTAAAGTTGTAGGTATCTTCAAGATATTTCCAACAAATCTTACATCACCTCATTCTGAGGTCGGACGCGAAAGTTATTACCAAAATACCGAAGGTTGTTTTCCTAGTCAGACTAGGTTTCCTGGTTCGGGTCAAACGGGTTTATTTCGGGTTTGCATATATATATATATATA